>JAXGGA010016682.1:0-26145 GCA_038373865.1 Uloborus plumipes | reverse complement strand
CGGCGACATTTTGGCCTGGCGACATTTTTGACCGGCGACATTCTGGCCCGGCGACATTTTGGCCCGCGACATTTTGGGCAGACGATATTTTGGACCGGCGACATTTTGGCCCGCGACATTTTAGCCCGCGACATTTCGGCTCGGCGACATTTTGGACCGGCGACATTTTGGCCCGCGACATTTTAGCCCGCGACATTTTGGCTCGGCGACATTTTGGACCGGCGACATTTTGGCCCGCGACATTTTAGCCCGCGACATTTTGGCTCGGCGACATTTTTGCCGCGACATTTTGGCCCGCGACATTTCGGCCGCGACATTTTGACCCCAAACCGTGTAAAGGTGCTTCGCACCGGCACGAAAACAATATCCTATCTGTATCTGTATCTGCAGATTTGTAAGTACGCACCCATCTACTTAAATATTTTTCCTACGTAACTTATAATGCTATTCTTCTGGCTCGTGCACCCTCAAACATCGTGCCTCCCCCCTTTACTTAGCTTACAGTTTAATTCCCCAGCCCACATTTCACAATGGAGGAGTAGTGGAGCTTGGAGCATATTATTTGTTCTACTGCATACTTTTTTATCAACTGGTAGTGATTTTTTTTTCAATCGAATATTATTCAAGTTGTATTGAATAATTGAATTTTTACAAGGTAACCATAATTTTTGTAATAAATTTTGTTTGTTCAGTGATGCCAGTTAAATTGAATCACTGGTTTTTTGGATTAACCTCTTTACTAAATCAATCAAAACTTCAAAAACAGAACAAAATGCAGCTTTACTGAATTTGCCGCTTTATTAAAAAGCAGCCGTTTTACTAAATCAAAACTATTTCAGACAAGCGTGATTCATAAAGCGGTGGCCGCTGTACTTTTTATTTTTGATTAGCTATAAAAATACTTACGCAACCAATTCACTGTTTATACGAAGAGTCAATATTTTACTGGGGTTTTTAAAGTATCTTTTTTGAATTGTTTAATTTAATTTCCAAAAATGAGAGATATTGCTGGAAAAAATACTGCTAAACGTCGCAATTTGAGGGGACAACAACATCTTAATTTCACTTCCAGTGTATGTCCATCCCCAGAGGGCGACAATGCGCCCTTCGAAAAGGTTACGGCCCCCCCCCCCCCAAAAAAAAAAGAAAAGAAAAAAAAAAAAACAAATAAAAAGTAATCAAAATCGTCTAAAATTAGATTGTCCTAACAATATCAATGGCGCAGTCCGCGTAAGAACCCGAATTACGTTTTATTTCCTAAAGTACGAGGGAAGAGGGCAGTTTTTCCCCACCTATAAAAATCTACATCTTCTCATATAGACTATTTAGACTCCGAGAAACCCGTTCCTCTACTGATGCCCATTGATAGCGATAAGCAGTGATAAAGGTAATTAAGTCCTTCACATAAAAAACACATGTCTCTTTCCTTTCCATGCAGCAATTTTTTTTCCAGTCCTTTCCTTATTGAACATGGGATCGAACTCCACGTGCAAATGCTAGCCGAGCTCCACGTGCTCTCGGACATTCAAATCACTTCAATGTTGACAGTAAGTACCACACCTTTGACAAGAGACACAGGTCGACAGGTGCATCGAGGCTAGCGTGAAGCAGCTTTTGCAATCTAAAAGGGCGTCGAAACCTGTCAACGATTTCACGCTTTCCCTAGCCTATAGAGTGCATTGCCTAAGCCAGCTGGCTTCGGCCACAATGGAAATTGGAGGTTTTGAACTTGGCCAGTGGCCACAACTGCCGGATCCTAAAAGCGCACAATACGATTTCCAGGAATGGAGACGTCTTGTCTTGTGGATCAAGATCAAAGCAATGACAACTGCCCAGCTATTATCAGAATTCTGAGGTGGGAGAGAAAGCCTCAGGGGCTAAACACTGCCCCTGAGGCTCCAGATTGTCCACTAATGACTAAACGCCAGATAAGCTGCGCAAGTACTTTGCAAAAGTCACCAACCCCAGCTTCTACCACTGCGTGTACTTCTAGGAATTTTATGACAAAAACACTGAACCAAGGGGTGTGAGCAGTTCTAGGGAAAGTGGCAAGGAATTTTCATTGACAACAGCCGGAAGCACAATGCCAACCTGTCTACCATCGCAGAGCAAAACAGCTAGGCAACCCTTCAGCGCGTGTTTCCCTGTCGCCAGCGACTTCTTCTCCGCGCCAAAATCTAAACAAAGGAGAAAGAGGCTTTGTCGCTTTGTGCTGTGCAATAAGAGATATACTCCCGTTTTTTTGGAACTTCGAATTAGCAACTGGGCAATTCCATGGTGTCGGACGTAAAAAACGAAGAAATATTTTTTAGTTTTAGTTCTATTTATCAAATATAAACTGAATGGAAATGATTATGTTGGTATTCAAAATACTCGCTACATCATAATGAATAAAAAATCATGTTAGTTTTTTAAAATAGATCTCTTAAATAGAAATTAAGAAGATTTAAAGAGTTGGTGTCGGACGTAAACGCACAAATAGTAAAATTGGAGATTCACTTAAAATTTACTGAAACTCTGCGAATTGGCTTACCTTTTAATTTCAAAAACAGCTAAGATCGATAGTATACTTATGATTAAAGCATATTTTACAGTTTTTTAATTATATTGTTTTGAATAAAATGAACTTGGAACTACTTTTACCTTGGTGTCGGACGTAAATTTGCGGTGTCGGACGTAAACTCTTCGAATTGGACCTAAACCGTTGTTCTTAAATGCAATGATTACAGTTTTAAATAAGAAAATTAGCTTAAATTTTATTCCTAGGTCACACACATATTATTTTTTAACATTTAAAAGGGTTCATCAAATTTAAACTGCCCCCTTTTTCCTGTTGGGATCGGAGGACGAATACGTTTATAATGTCCCGTAATTTGTAAAATATTTTGTCCTCAGTTCTTGGCCATTTAAAATAACCTTTAGAACTATGCATAACTGATACTACAATGTAATTCTTTTGGTGATACATCCAAGACAAAGCATGGCATCATGCGTTACCACAACCCAGTCATTGATGTTTACTGTATCAAGATCTGCAAATTCTTCGATCCCGGAATTATCATATTCTTAATTTGTTATCACGTTGTTCTTAATTTGTTATCACGTGATATGTCACCAATTTGAACTTAATTGTGTCCAACTGATTTGGCAAAATGAGCAGATTTGATGTTTGGAATATGGAAAACAGCTTTCCAGTGCTGATGCAAATGCTTTGTTTCTATGTGTATATCTTTTGCTAGAATATACTTTATGTGCATATTTGGATTTAAAAGTGCTGAAACTTGAGAAAATTGCTCCGCTTTTGTCACCGTCATTTTTCCTGCTTTAACGCGGCCCCAAACGATTTTTTTCACAGTGCCTCCTATGGCATCAACCACCATCAACCAGCAAATATGAATATTAATCAGTACACTGATAAAAAATGTAAGCATCCACTTGTACAAATCCAACTACGAAATCCATGTGTTCTGACTCTTTGCGAAACAGAATACAGGTTGTGTTGTGATGATCTAGCCTTTAAAACTTTAGATGAATACTTAAGAGTTGGGTTCCTAGAATAACTCAGATGCATTGTAAGTGTCTTAATATAAATGTCTCATGAGGAGAAAAAAAACTTTCAAAGTATTATTCGGAAGGAAAATTTACTATTTAATAAGTAAATTTAAAGTATATGTATGCACAGTAAAGTCAAAATTATTTTTTTTTAATCATGCTTCACTTTAACTTAACTTCGTAATTAAAGGCAAAATATGGAGAATCACAGTTGTGAACAAGTGTTATATACGGAATGTAACAGTGTCGGACGTAAATGGTGTCGGACGTAAAAAAATTCTTTACTTCCGACACCTAGATTTTAATTAAAAATATTTACTTGTCACAAAATGTTAATAGATTACATCAATGAGACCAAAGATCTTACTTTGTATACAAAGTTAGATGTATGTAGCTTTAAAATTATTGGCCCAGCATAATTAATCGTACATTTTGGTGTCGGACGTAAAACACTAGTAGTAGGAGCCGTAAACCGCGCGGCAGAAGGAGGGAAACAACTCAACAGTGGGCGTGGTCGCTTCGCCGCCATCTTGGATGGTCACGTGATCTTGCAGGAGGTATTTTCGGATGACGTCATCAATGACGTCACGTAATTTCTTATAACCTTGCACGAGGGTTCTGATGCCGTCCGCCATCTTGGATTTCTTATTTTTAATTGAGTATTTAATTGATTGAGCCGCCATCTTGGATGATCACGTGATTTCTCCGCCTTCTTGTATTGACGCGTTAATTCATGTCTGATCTTGACTTACTTATTTAATTACTGAATTATTAACTTGATTATTTAATTTATTCTTACTGAAATAATATTTGCGAGGATAATATTCTAAAATGCTGTTCCCATGCGTGGGGTTTGAACCCCGGACCTTTCGCTCCGAACGCGAGTTCTCTAACCACTAGACCGGACTAGGCAGTTACTTATGATGGACAATAAAACTATAAGAGCGTAATTTTAGTAGTCGCGTTCATAAACAATAAAGGAAGCTGGGGGGGAATTTTAAGATGTGAGCTTGTTAGAGAAAAAATAGTGGCGCCATCTGTCGGTGACTATGGACATTATACAGCAAATTTTAAGAATTGAAATTTTAAGAGAAACAATAATGGCGCCATCTATCGGTGACTGTAGGCAGCAAAGAAAGTTATCAGAGATTAATTGATTTTACTGACTTAGTGGATCTTTAAGCAAATTTTTTATTTGAAAATAGTGGCGCCATCTATCGGAGTGCATAAAAATAAAATCTTTTATTTGTAGATATATAATTTTAAATAAAAATTAAAATATTTTAGTGGGATTCGAACCTGAGATCTCAGAGTTGCATGAAGGAACCATAGCATGATTGGCAAGCGCTATACCGATCATGCTATGGTGACTTCGTGAGATTTATGTTATTTATGAAAGACTTGCGGCTAAAATAAAGTTTAACGACGTCTTGACTTGTTTGATCATGTTTACGCAGTTATTCATACGTCATCAAATTAGTGTACGTCATAGAAGAACTTGACCAATTAGCAATCATTTCAGCAAGCATATAAGACCTCTAGTTCAAACGAGACTTCAGTTGGCCTGGCACAGCGTTTGAATTCGGACCTATAACTTTTTCACGATGAACTCCTGCAACAGCCAGAAACGAAAATGCGAAGAACCACAAAGAACAGCTAAATCTTCAAAAAGTGAAATACCGTTTTCGGAGAAGAATGTACCAGACGGAATGTTTCCCATCGGAGATAATGTTTTCGTGTACGCAGCTACGTTTAAATCAAGCGTAAGTCTTCATGTGAGAAAGTTTAAGAAATATGGGGAGAAGTTTTACCCTACGACTGAAGGCATAACTCTTCGTCCCTGGTGGATTCCCTATCTTCTTGGAAGAAAGACTGTGCCTCAAACCAAGAGAGAACTGCAAACATTATTTGCCCACGAGTTAAACATCGAGAGCACTGATTTCGCCAAATTTAAGCTTACCCGTCTACCAGAAACGGATAAATCGACCCCCCGATCCCTTACACTGTCTGCCGAGCAATGGGGTGAAATGATCCGACAGTACAATCCTATCGCAAATAATCTTCTTGACCATCGGTTCAAAGAAATGGATTTTTTTTCCGTTTATGTTTCTATTGCGGAAACACCTGTGCCCAAGAACCCTCTTCCTGATTCTCTAGATAGCAGTTTAGGTACACAGTACCTTTTCAACGTATTGGAATTCATCTTATGCAACATCATGAAAGAAAAAGGTCTCAAACAGCCCGTAATATTAGCTGAGGAATTGTGGGGAAATCGTGTAGAAGAATTCCATTCTCTAGCCTTCACGATTGAAGCAGAGGATGTCGCTGAACATTTTCGACAGAAGTTATGGGAGGAACAATCCTTCTTAATCATGAAACCTGCCATGTATGTAACCGAACATTTTTTGAAACGAGTTCAATTAAATGAAACTCTAAACCGTGCAAGAAAAAAATTGTGCCCTGAGGAAGCCTTTGAGCACTTCCAGTAATGTTTCTTCTTTAAATAATGTATTTGCAAAATGTAGAAAATTGTCATTGATGTATTTAAAAAAGTTTGTAAACACGTCTGTAAATAATTAGTTTCCAAATAAAATGTCATTGCTTAGAATAAATGTGTTTTCATTGTGTTTCTCAACAGTAATTTTACAAAAGCATTTTAAGGAAAAAAAATGGGGAAAAAAAACTAAGTACAAAAACATATTTAAATTAACAGTGTTTTGTTTAAAAATATCAAAAAACCATTAGCATTACAGTTTATTGAACAAAATAAGTGTATAAGTGAATGCTCTTTTTCAATTATATTTTTTATCTATGCGAATCAAAAACTAATGCTCTATTTTTAAGTCGCTGTCAAATTTGCAGCAAACATGTTGAGAATGACTCAACATATTTTCCTTTCATCTAGGTTTCCGCATTACTGTTCATGCAATGATTTGAACACGTAAGCAATGAGTTCAGACAAGAATGAACAACTCTCTGTGCGGTATGACTGTGTAGGAGGGCGCTGCAAGCGATTGTTTACTTACTGACGTCATGTAGATTCCGATAGTGGGATTGGTGAATTTCATGTTGACGTCATCGCATACGTGATAGTTTAGACCACATAAATATCATTGCTTGCAGTTGGTTATCTCAGTTTCTGGATTCTTCAGCAACAGTTTTGTTGCCTTCTTCTGGACCTTCGTAGTTATAGGTTCAATATGCCTTTAGGAAACAAGAGGCCACTGGATGAATCTTCTAACAATGTAAGTAAATTTGTCTTATTGATTTTATTCTAGCTATAAGGCTATTCAGGCGACTTCATTAATTTTTATCTTCTCTTTGCAGGATGTAGAAGAATTAAGGGATTCTGACGACGATGTAAGTTTTTAAAAAAAAATTCTTTTAATTATCTCTGTATTTCGCATTTTATATTTTTTAGCTTTAGATTTTAAGTTAATTTACTTATTAAATTGTTTTCCTCATAGAGTGTGTTCGTTTTTTATTTATTTATTTCCATTTTACAGTTTATAGGAGAGTTGACCCAAGAATTTTTGGAAGTAGATGATGATAACGTGAGTTTTTTTTTACTTTTTATCGATGTTTCATTTTTTCTAATTTTGGTTTTTTAGTTATAAGCAACCAATAATGTAAATTTCTGTGAATTTAGTTGTTAAAAAAGTATTTTTTTGTTAAGATGTTCTCACCGCTTTTGCATGTTTATTTTTGTAGGTTTTTGGTGAATCTACACAATTGTTTGTGGAAGCATCGCAAGTATTCCATGAACTGCCGCTTTACTATCAAATTGGTTCTGGATTTGAGGTAATTATTTCTTTGAAAAAAAGTATTGATACATAATGAATTTTATTTTTGTTTTGCTTTCTATATTCATTGCTTCTTTTTTTTTACAGACTAAACCCGAACAGTCTCAATCAGGCTCTGTTTTCGTCGCAGATGAAGAAAATGGGCATCGCAATGTAAGATTTTGGGTCTTTACTTTTTTTTATTTATTTATTTATTTTTAATTGTTATAAATATTTATTTTTTCCCTTTCAGTTAGGAAATGCGGTGCAATTGAATGTACATTCTGGAAGACAGAATAAAAAGTACAATGCAAATCAAGTTGTATTTCGAGCTAGAGTTGACACTGAGCAATTGCCTACAGACCTACAGAACAATCCCTTGGCTGCAGCGCGGGAATCCGTACGAGAGCTGTTCCGACTGTTGATTGAAAGATCAACGGAAGGACTGAGACCGTCGGACTTGATCCGCTTCTGCATCCAATCAGATGGGCTGGATCGGCCCATATCAACTAGACTAATGTCTGTCTCCGAACTGACATTGGAGACTCTACTGGCTGCTGTCCTCAAAGTGTTACAGTCCAAAGATCAAATAATGCTGGACTCCTCTTTTTTTGTGGACATTCTGACAGTGCGAAGAGATGTGGGGGGTGGTCGAATTTGTAAAGTTGTAAATTATGATGTGGACTGCTTACGAAAGCAATCTATTTTATGTATTCCAGCAAATGAACAAGGTATGTGCTGTGCAATGAGTATTGTGTTTGCATTGGCTCATTTGCATAACGATAAGAAAATGATTGATGGCCTGAGAGATCGTCGACGACCCACGTTGCAAAATAGAGCACGGGAGCTGCATATTGCAGCCGGTGTGCCTGTTGGACCTTGTACCTACGCAGAAATAGCAAAATTTGAGGAGCACTTGGATACCCAAATTGTAGTGTTTTCAACAGACAATTTAAACAAGGTTAGTTTTACCTTTACTTTTTTTGGTATACAAATTATTATCTATTTACTTTTCTGAACGATATAAAATCTTTTGCATGATATTTTTCTTTTTTACTTTCAGGTATCTTATAAAGGGCCCTCGAGGAAACAAAGAATCAACCTTTATCTGCGCAAAGAGCATTTTAATGTGATTAAAAGCTTAAAAGGATTCTATGCGAGCAATTTTTATTGCGAATCGTGCGAGAAGCCTTACGACCATATTCATCTGCATACCTGCCCTATTGCCTGCCGTATTTGTTTTAGACAAGATTGTACCAGGCAGCAACCAAAGCGCTGTTCAGACTGTGACCGGTTGTGCCAATCAGAAGACTGCTATACGGCACATAAAGAAAAGAAGGGAAAACAACAATACTCCATTTGCGACACGGTACGTCATTGTTTTTTTTAATTACTTGTTCATTGAAAGTTTTTTTTATTTTTATCAATGTTATAAAAGTATTTATTCTTTCTTACTCTAGATATATCAATGCTCCAAATGCTGCAAAGTAATCAGCAGGCAGAAGTGTCCAAGATGGGCACACAAATGTGGAACGATCAAATGTCCTTCATGTCAAGCCTATGTAAATTCCGAAGAGCATTTATGTCATCTTCGCACAATTTCCCCTAAGAAACCATCGGATCGGTTGATCTACTTCGATTTCGAAACAGATCAATCATCCGGTGAACACATTGTCAACTTTGCAGTAGCACAGTACGCCGACGGAAAGGAAGAAGTATTTAAGGGCTACACAGCCTGTTCGGACTTTTGTTCATGGCTGTTTAGTCCTAAGCACAAGGGATATACAGGAATAGCGCATAACATGAAAGGGTAAGTTTTTCATTATTATTATTATTAAATGCGTGTGTATGTCTTAATAGTAATTTTTTATTTACCAACATAATTCATAATTTAATTATAATTGATTTTTTATTAGGTTTGATGGACATTTCATTCTATCTTGGCTGCTAGAACAAGGCACAGCTCCAACTGTCATTCCCAACGGGTCCAAGCTCATGGCAATTACTCATCCGCACTTAAACATCCGCATCATAGACTCTTTTAACTTTCTTCCTATGTCTCTAGCGAAGTTGCCTGAATGTTTCGGGATTGAGGAGTTAAAAAAGGGCTACTTCCCGCATACATTTAACACTCGAGAAAACCAGACCTATGTGGGTTCGCTTCCGGACTTAAAGTATTTTTGCCCTGATTCAATGACGCCGGCAGCTAGAGATAACTTTTTGAAATGGTATAAAGAGCATGAGACGGACGAGTTTCATTTTCAAGAAGAGATATTGGCATATTGCAGGTACTTGTTGTTCTTTACATTTATTTATTTATTTATTTGTTTTTACTATTTATAATTATTTTTTCTAATTTGATAGGTCTGACGTGGATATTCTTCGAAGGTGTTGTAATATGTTTAGGAAAGAATTTTTGGAAATCGCACAAGTGGATCCCTTTTGGTAAGTTTCTTTTTCAAATAATTTCAAATGTTCTTTTAATACTTAGTTAAAATGTGCTAACATTTATTTGTTACTATTTTCAGCTATGTGACCATAGCATCGTGTTGTATGGCTGCTTATAGACACAACCATATTCGTCCAAACACGATAGCAATGGTGCCAGTCAATGGCTACGTCAATAACACCAACTACAGTGCAGATAGTATACGCTGGCTGGATTTTGTATCCAGAACCAAAGGACAGAAAATACAGCATGCATTAAATACTACAGGAGAGAAGCAAATAGCCGGAATATCCGTAGACGGTTTTTGTGAAGCAACGAAAACGGTGTATCAATATCATGTAAGTATTTTTATTTAAAAAAAGTAACTATATGCTTAAAGTATTAAAAAAAAAAAATTCATAAAATAACTTTTTTCTTCCTTCCATTTTTTAGGGTTGTTTTTATCATGGATGTGATGTATGCTTTGATCGTGATGCTTTGCATCCGTTTAAACGCGTCACCATGGCAGCTCTCAGAGAAAAAACTGAAGAAACAACAATAAAATTGAGAGCTCTTGGATTTGAAGTTGTAGAAATGTGGGAACACACTTTCTTAAAAATGAAGAAAGAGTGCTCTGAACTTCAAGTGTTTCTTGCTTCACATTCCATGGAGGATAGATTGAATCCTCGAGATTCATTTTTTGGAGGGCGTACCAACGCTATTCGGTTGTATTACGAAGGAGAGGCCAAATATATTGACTTCACGTCTTTATATCCATGGGTAAGATATTTATATTATCTTTTTTTAAGTATTTTTATCAGCTTTTCATTGGATAAAAAATAATTTTCTTTTTTATTTTCAGGTTAATAAATACTGCCAGTACCCAGTAGGCCATCCGGATATAATCACTGAGGGTTTTGGGAAGGTCGAAGAATATTTTGGCCTAATTAAATGTAGAGTTGTCCCACCTCGTAAATTACACCTACCTGTTTTGCCATACCGGTGTAATAAGAAACTAATGTTCCCGTTATGCCAGACGTGTGCTGAATCCTTGCAGAAATCCCCATGTACTCATACGGAGGACGAGCGAGCAATAACTGGGACATGGGTGACGGAGGAAGTAAAATTGGCTACAGAGAAAGGGTATCGTGTTACACACGTAAGTTCTATTTTTCTCTTACATATTTTCCCCTTTTGATACTGATTTTTAGAAAATACAGTTCTAATTATATATATATTTTTTTCCCATATAGATATATGAGGTGTACAATTTCAAAAAGAGGTCAGATTCCCTGTTTAGAACATATATCGACCTCTTTTTGAAGATAAAACAGGAGAGCAGCGGTTGGCCCACAGAATGTGTGACCGATGAAGAAAAAGAGAAATATATTCACCGGTATGCAGAAAAAGAGGGAGTTCTTCTAGATTTTTCTTCGGTTGCGAAAAACCCTGGTCGACGGCAAGTGGCAAAATTAGCATTGAATAGCTTCTGGGGACGGTAAGTGATTTCCAAACAATTTTATTTTTCTCGTTTTTAAAGTTTCAGAGGAGAAAAAAGTAATGTGTTTTTTTTTTCATTTGCAGATGGGGAATGAATACTAATAAGACCCAGTTGACATACGTCACTTCTCTGCCGAAGTTCAATAAAATGTTTGCGGACTCGACGAAGAATGTAAGTGATTAAGTTCTTATTATGTTTTTTAGAGAATTTTATATCTGTTATGAAAATGCCATAACTGTTTTTTTATCCTATTTCAGATCAAGGATGTGTTCTTTCCAACAGAACAAATAGCAGCCATGCAGTGGGACGTATCTGAGAAGTTCGTGGAACAAGATACTGCCACAAACATATTCTTGGCTGCCTTTACTACTGCTTGGGCCAGAATTAAATTATATGGGGAAATGGACAAGCTGGGTGAGTCGGTGTTGTACCATGACACCGACTCGATCATCTACGCGAGCAACGGGAAAAATGATCCCCCGATTGGAAACTTTCTCGGAGAGTTTACGGACGAGCTAGACGGGGACACTATAACTACATTTGTGTCTGGTAAGTATTATTACTGATATTTAATTTGTATATATTTTGAGTTCTTTTTTATTTACTAATTCCAACTTTTTTTTTTCAGGCGGACCCAAGAATTATGGGTACGAAACCGTATCGGGAAAAACATGTTGCAAGGTGAGAGGTTTTACTTTAAACTTCCGGAACTCAAAAACCCTCAACTTTAATTCCATGAAAGCTTTAGTGCGGAATATGGATGACGAAGGCGTAGCGATAACGAATCCAGCCAAAATTACTAGAGACCCTAAACGCCGGAAAATCCTTAACAAGCCGGAAACAAAACTATACAGAATAGTTTATGATAAGCGTGTCCTTCAGCCGGACTTCACCACATTGCCGTATGGGTATTGAGGAGGACAGCGGATAAACTCCTGACGGAAAGAAGATGGTGGAGGGGGAAAAAAAGAGGCTCTTTTTTGAGCCAACAAAAAGAAAAAAAAAAGGTCCTTTTCAGGACCAATAAAAAAAAAAGGCCCTTTTCAGGGCCATACAAATTTACATGAAAGGAATGTTTACTTGCATTTTTTTTTTTTTTTGAAAAACAAAGGTTCTTTTCAGAACCATTTTTTTATTTCAGCCGAAATGGATTTCTATACAAGGTAGTATATTTTTCTTTGTTCTTTTAGGTATAAAAAGCTTGGTATACGTGGTAAACAATCATTTGAAATGGAGTTTCCTTACTTGAAACATCCTTCTACTTGCATGATTTCGGGGCCCACCGGTTCTGGGAAAACCGTTTTCGTAAAGCGTCTAATCGAAGAAAACATGTTTAAACCTCAACCTCAAAAGATTATTTATTGCTATGGGGTTTATCAGCCTTTATTTAATAAGATGAAAAATGTTGAATTTGTTGAAGGATTGCCCTCTCATTTAAATACCGTAAGAGATGCTATGATTGTAATTGATGACTTAATGTCAGAATTAGGAAACGATTCACGGTTGACCAAACTTTTTACAAAAGGAAGTCATCACCGAAATATTAGTTGCATATTTATTGTTCAAAATATTTTTCATAAAAGTTCGGAAATGCGTACGATTAACTTAAATTCTCATTATTTGGTGTTATATAAAAACCCTAGAGATAAAAGCCAAATTACTCATCTTGCTCGCCAAATGTTTCCAGGTAAAGTTAAAGCTTTCCTAGAAATATTCAGTGATGCCACAAGTCCCGCGTACGGATACCTTTTTCTAGACTTTAGACCTGAAACCCATGACCGTTTGCGCATGCGAACAGGAATTTTTCCTGGAGATATAAATTACGCGTACGAACCTCGTTAAACCATTTTGGTGTAGGAACTGAAAGAGGAAACATGTCTGCCGTAGTGATTGATTTTGAGGGTTTTCAACTAGCTCCTCATAGCTATATTATTAAGGAGCTTGCATTTTACTCTGTGAATCACAATTATCATGGCCGCTGGTCCTTCTTACCTCCCCGACCTTGGGAAGAATTATCTTACAGAAAACAGAAGAGTTATTCTTGGCTAATCCGAAATTTACATGGAATGTCTTGGGAAAGCGGCGAGTTACCTTACAAAGCTCTGCGTCATATTTTGACTATGTTGTTTGTTTCTTTTACTGACATCTACGTCAAAGGTTTGGAGAAGTGTAAATTTTTCGAGAAATTGTCCGGGAGAAAAATACTGGATCTAAATGACATTGGCTGTCCTAAATTTCATGAACTAGAAAGCGGTCTTGTTTCTTGCCCCGTACATCCTCTTCATTTTAAGCACTGCGCTTTGGCAAAAGCGGCAGCATATGCCAATTTTCTATAAATAAACAGTACACACCGGCAAGTACCTCATTTGATTGCAGTATGTCATCTTTTGCGCAGCAAAATTTAGAGCAGCTCCGGCTTTTAAAAAATAGCAAACTCCGTACTTCGTTGTTGAGAAAAGCTCCCAACAGTGTTATAAAAGCATTGTGTGAATGCTGTAAGAACTTATTATGCGGCAACATCCCCTTCAGTAAACATCGTTTAAATAAATTGAAACCTTATAAAAGAACACTGCGAGTGTTAGCTCAACAGAAAGTTCCCTTGTTCAAGAAACGACGCATCCTAGTGCAAAAAGGAGACGGTTTCTTAAGTATTTTAATACCAGCCGCACTATCTGTTTTATCTTCGCTCATTCATGGATAATGCAAAGAAATATGTGTTGTTACCCGAGGACCAAATGCAACAATTTGCTTCGGATCATTTATCTACACTGGATAAAGATATGAATGCCATTTTGCTTCGTCGCGACTTAAATGAAGAAGAAAAACGTCTGTTGTACTTGCAAATTTTACAAAAATTCGTAAAGTTTCCTTCTACAAAACCACTTGAATCCGAAAGAGTCGAAGAAAGAAGTCCTCCTGATATTTTGAAAGACGTTTTGGAAGCAGCACCAGAAAAAGCGAAAAAGCAAGCGTTGAAGATTTTGCAGTTTCTGGAAAACAACCAATCAACTGTTTCGTGGAATGATAAGAAGGAAGTTTCGGTGCGAGGTGAAACCATCCCGAATTCAAATATTACGGATTTGGTCACTTCTTTACTGCGTTCTAGAAAAGTGACACCCGTCGGACATGAAGCATTCTTGAATGCATTAGAAGATGTAAATTTTCCATCCGAGTTCATTCAGAACAAATATTTGAAAAAGAATGTTACCAAGCCTATTGTTAAAAGACCGAAAGCAATGTATGCAAAACCAATTGTAACTAAGCCCAATCGGCAGAAGAAAATGTATGCAAAACCCTATGCCTGGAAAAATTATGTGTAACTTTTTTTGTCTTGTGTTTAATAAATGTAATTTAAAAATAAAAAAATTGTGTGTTTATTGTGTTACCATTAAAAAATATATATATTTTTTCTCTCATTTTTTAAAGAAAGAGAATTACCCTAAGAGAAAAGAATTGAATTTAGTTTAATTCAAAAAAAAGTAACAAAAAAAGTTTAATGAAAAAAAAAATTGCAGGAAAAAAATCTAAAAATGAAATAAACATTTTATTTTTCAGAAACAAGAAATCTTACAAAATATGTTATTGCTTTAAAGGGGAAAAATGTATTGTGAACACAATTGAAATAAAACAAAACTCTAAATTAAAAATATAAAGAACATTTATTATTTCTTAAAAATCATATTTACACCAAATTTCTTTTTAACATATTGATACAATTGAAAATCACTGATTTTCTTAAATAAATTTTTCACAATGAAATCCATACATAAACCTTGACATCTATTGGTTAGATAATAAATACAATATTGTCCACATACATTTGAAGTCAAACTTTGAAGAGGTACTTGATTCCATTTTACATGTTCATATTTCTTCACAAATCTTGTAATATGCTGGTTATAGGCTAGAGGACTCAAACCGTATGAGTCGAAAAATTCTATAGTTTCAGGGTTTTCTATAAACAGAGCAATCCAGTGAGTTCCTGGCTCTGTATGCTTATCAGTATTAACAACTATTGCAGCAGGAAACGACTTAATGCAAGGAATCTTATCGCAAGGAAAAACTCCTACAAAATATCTCGACGCATAACGATGACGCAGCAATACTCTACGAATATCCAAAGAATTCATTAGTTACCGAAATCGTACAAGATATTTCTAGCTTTGTTGATTTCAATCAAATTTTCAAACTCTGCATACACCAATAAGGAAACAGTTTGCGGTAGAGGCACTTTAAATTTAAGTTCCAGTCTTAAATTACTGTGTCGAACGAGATTCAAATGAGCACCATCACAGAGGTCAGGGGACAAATCAAAATGGAATAGGCAGTATCCGTCGGGAAATTCTTCTCTTGACAAATAAAGTCCTCGTTCTTCCGAAGAACAAAATAAATTGTTAAATGCACGAATATAGTTTTTATTAGCAAAATCAGGTTGCAATGGATTATGAGGCATCGGTTGTCCGTCGATATAAACTCCAATGAAATTAATATCATAGTGTTTGAATTCAAATGGTGACTTTTTATAGTTTCCGTTAAAAGCATCGTTGTCAACACAGGCTACGACCAAGCGTTTTGGCATTTGTCCAGTAAAGATGTTGTCTTGCACAAAACTCATGTTTCCGCCAGGAATGGAATACACTTTACACAGTACTCTGTTAATTGGATACTTGGCTGTTGTCTTCTCTAAGCTCTTAGCATGACCCAATACTACGCCAGGGCTGACTCGAACTTTGCGTACAAACATAGATGCCTGCTCCAGGACTACTTTAAAGTTGCCGTCTCCCAATAAGCAAAACTCTGGCTTGCTTCGAATAAGCTTAATTTTCATATCTACCATATTAAGCATGAGTCGATCTTGATGAAATATGTCAACATGAAGACGCCCAATCATATCCACTGTAGCACTGAGTTGAAACATATTTGCTCTTTTAATAAATCCTTCGTTAGGGGTCTTCTTTTCGTCAGACAAATCATAGTTATTCATATGCCCTGCAGTGTCCTTAAAAAATAATTCAGAAGACAACTGTGACGTTTTTGCTTCATATCCGTGGTTCAGTAATTTTTCAATAATAGCTCTGTAAGGGTAAGTGTTATTGCTCGAAGAGATTAATCGTTCATTCAAGCTAACATCCACTTGGGAAAACAAGGCATGTAAAAATAAATTGACGGGGCCCACATTTTCTTTAGTTAACAGAGCTCCATTTCCGTTCACGATTTTAACTTTAACAAATAGGAGATTCTGTGACAAGTCCAAATAATCGTCACCAGTCCCCGAAATGTTAAATTCTATGGGACTGCCGTCAGAAGCGTTTGCAACAGGGTGATATTCTATCCACTGGCCTCTTTCGATGACTGTTTGAGTGGGTGGTAAGGTAAATAAATTAAGCTCAGATTTAGCACATTCAGGCGAATCTTTTAACAGGTAAGCCATTTTGACTAGGAGTCAAAAATATCACGTCCTTTAGCTTTCTTAACTTTGGCTCGAATGACTGGTTTGTAGGCTTTGCGCTTCCTTTTAAACCTTCCATGTCCAATCATTTCATCCGCTTTTTTAAGAGCTTTCCTAGCTAACAATTTTCCCACTTCTTTACCTCTTGTTTTGGCTGAGTTTTCTAATTTCTCACCAGCCAATACATCACTAGCAATCATGGCTCCAGTTCGTAGAGCTTCTTTTCCAATTGTTTTTGCTCCGCTTCTTAAGAAAGGCAGCGCAGTGCGGAAAAGTTTTGCGAAAAATCCACCAAGGCCATGTCCCTTTTGCAGAGACAGTCCTTGATAAAAGGGCATTCCGTTCCCTGTTTGCCCGACATAATAGTCCTCAAATTTTTTAGGACAGCAAGTGTAAGGAACAAGCATGATTCACGTTTTGTTCACAAATGATGGTATACGTTACTGTCATACAGTATTTATACAATTTGTTTCATGCGAAAATGTAGCACAATGTATATCATTCCTCGTTCAAAAGGTACGAATTCACCAGAGTGTAGACGCAAATCTATTTCTATTGTTTGAAAATGTTGTCTAATGACAGGTAAGTAGTGGGGTCTCGTATAATGAACATTAACCATTTCACCATCTCTTCCTTCTACTTTGATAATTTTTAACAGAGGAGCTTTAACATCACCTACGATTTGTGGCTCCACTAGATCACAATACACATACATGACGGGAAAGGAAGCTGCCGGATCGGCAACAAAAGGACTCTGTATCGTTTCATTGAACTCTCCAGCCTCAAAACCTAAAAGTTCCGCTATACCTGTATGAAGAACGACTTTGCAACCTTCTTCTTTTATTTTGATGGTCACTCGTTTGGTTACAGGGTGATATAGAAATTCGATTTTATTTTTGAATGCCGTTAATGTCATAGCTTTCAAGAGATCTGGGACTGTTTCATAACAACCAGGAGGTACTCTCCGCCCTTGTACCTTTTCATCGCCTAAATCAAATCCGAATAAATTATTATTCGACCTTATGTTGTACCACGAATGAGGGTATATAATATCTGTTAAACCCACTTCCCATTCATGATGACTCAAATGAATACTGGACGGGAGCTGTGTAATAAAGTGGGAAGTTTTATTCTCAGGGAAATAGCGACTAGAGCTGTCACTGATAAGTGTCACAAAGAATGACATGATTGCGACTAAATGCCAGAGGTAAGAACAGCACTCTTTTATATCCCTTTCACATCACTCACCCATGTATTAAATTTTTCAGGATAACCTTGAAACTTTACAAAATATTCAGTTCTTCCTAAATGTCGTCTTGTTTTTAAGACCTTCTCAATGGGATAATAGCCGGAATCTGTTATTTTCTGCAGCTCTTGTGAATAAAAAGTACCCTCTAATACTTCGCCAGCGAGATCTTTGAGCTTATACACTACGGGATTTCTGGGTAATACCTTATGAATCGTAAATATTTCTCTGGTCCAATTCTGTTCATATCCTTTCTCAAATCGCAATTTTTCTTTACTTATTCTAACGGTGTCTCCTACTTTCAGTGAAGATTTAATTTCATGGCTTGTAGACTCGAGATCCCCATAAAGATTTTTCCAAGCTTTATCTTGATTATTCACTGTTACCGATGAAGGCTTCATTTTTATGCTTCGATGCCACGTATTATTGTAACTGTACACCAGTTTATCAATCACATCGATGTAGCGTTTCGTATTCGTTTCAGTAAAATACTTCCACATTTTTGTCTTGAGGGTGCGATTGAAACGTTCGACGACCGATGCTTTTGTTGAATTGTTTGTCGTAAAAAAGTGCACATTTTTCTTTTTCAGATATTTTTGCACTTTATTGTTTGTAAATTCTTTACCGGCATCTGTCTGTAATTTTTCCGGTGTTCTTTCTGAAAATATAACTTCAAAAGCAGATACAATTTCATCACTCTTCTTACTTTTTAGAGGCACAACCCATGCATACTTTGATAGAATATCCAAGCAAGTCAGTAAATACTTATAACCATCATTGGAGTTTGCTAGGGACTGCATATCGGCCAAATCAGATTGAAACTGCTCGTTGATGTTTCCCACGATGACTCGGTTTCTCTGAAATTTGTGTCTGATAGGCTTGTGCAAAGTGTACGAGTCCTTGGTCTGTAACCATTTTTTTATCTCCTTTGTCTTTACGCGTCCTTTTAAAGCACGATGTAAAGCATTCACACCTCCAAAGCTTCCTGGAACTTGAGGATCCCGATACAGAGGAGTCAGAACCTTGTCCATCACAGCAACGATTATGATCAATCCGTACGTTAAAATTCATGTCGATATAATGAGGTAAACATAATTTTGCACCTCTATTTATACGGTATTTTATAAACCTGGTACCTTATTCACATTCACAATGATCCTCCAAAACATGTAAGAATAAGTCAAGACGTCGTTAAACTTTATTTTAGCCGCAAGTCTTTCATAAATAACATAAATCTCACGAAGTCACCATAGCATGATCGGTATAGCGCTTGCCAATCATGCTATGGTTCCTTCATGCAACTCTGAGATCTCAGGTTCGAATCCCACTAAAATATTTTAATTTTTATTTAAAATTATATATCTACAAATAAAAGATTTTATTTTTATGCACTCCGATAGATGGCGCCACTATTTTCTAATAAAAAATTTGCTTAAAGATCCACTAAGTCAGTAAAATCAATTAATCTCTGATAGCTTTCTTTACTGCCTACAGTCACCGATAGATGGCGCCATTATTGTTTCTCTTACAATTTCAGTTTTTAAAAACTGCTGTATAATGTCCATAGTCACCGACAGATGGCGCCACTATTTTTTCTCTAACAAGCTCACATCTTAAAATTCCCCCCCAGCTTCCTTTATTGTTTATGAACGCGACTACTAAAATTACGCTCTTATAGTTTTATTGTCCATCATAAGTAACTGCCTAGTCCGGTCTAGTGGTTAGAGAACTCGCGTTCGGAGCGAAAGGTCCGGGGTTCAAACCCCACGCATGGGAACAGCATTTTAGAATATTACCCTCGCAAATATTATTTCAGTAAGAATAAATTAAATAAAGTAATTAAATCGAATAATTAAGTAAGTCAAGATCAGACATGAATTAACGCGTCAATACAAGATGGCGGAGAAATCACGTGATCATCCAAGATGGCGGCTCAATCAATTAAATACTCAATTAAAATAGAAATCCAAGATGGGCGTCGGAACCCTCGTGCAAGGTTATAAGAAATTACGTGACGTCATTGATGACGTCATCCGAAAATACCTCCTGCAAGATCACGTGACCATCCAAGATGGCGGCGAAGCGACCACGCCCACTGTTGAGTTGTTTCCCTCCTTCTGCCGCGCGGTTTACGGCTCCTACTACTAACACTTAATGCGCCCCATGGGAATTCTGTCACAAATCAAAATGAATTATATTCTCACACATTTTTGCAACATCACCTGTTGTACATTGAATATGTAAATAGTTATTCGTCTTAATTCATAATTTTAGTATGTATATTTTGGAAAAAACAGAGCTTCTTTCAGAGTCGTCAAATGTAGTTTGAAAACGCTCTGGATGTCGACCTTAGTTTAACCTCTTGTAACTTAGTTAAAACTTAAGTTATCAAAATTTAGATATGAATTTCTAAATATACAACTCTTTACCTTTAAAATGATACCTTGTTTGTTTAGAAATATTAATTTTGAAAATTTGACCATCTGGTTGACCTTATCGTGGAATTGCCCAACTGGTCTTCAAAGCATATTTTCTGCTCTAAAGCGGCCAAGAGAGGATTCTAAAAAAAAAATTTTTTTAGCAAGACACAATGGCGCATTCCGAAAAAGTTTAAAATTAAAGCTAAATATTTTTTGAATTTGGATGCGTATATGGTGAAATGGTGTTTCGTTTCGGAATTTTAAACATGAAACATGCATTGAATTATAGGGTCAACTTTTTTCTTTACTTCCATATTTCTTGAAATTTATTCACTAAGTAAGGAATTTAATAATTTAAGAAATTCGCAATATGGAAAAGAAAATAATATAAATAAACATTTAACAGCAAACGTATTTGATTTATATAGACCTCCGTCAGAACAACTTAAAATTGAATACTATTAGAGTTTATTCATTTATATATTTATTTGTTTATTTTACACATGCTAAATTCTAATTGTTGAAGTGCAATTAGACTCACTTTTCCAATTTCAAATTTATTAATTAATATTTCACTTAGTTCTGCAAAAAAATTTATGCAGCGTTTTACATTTCTTGCGACAAAATCTCTTACTTGGGTTTAAATAAAAGTAAATGTGTGCAACTTATTATGATAAGTGATCAAATGCGTCAAGAATTTTTAAATAGATATTTATCTTATGACCCTTCTTTGTGTGTTCTGTACGCTATTTTAGTGTTTGTGAATGCTAGTACTGTTAATTCACCTTTTTTTAGATTTGTACTCTAGGAGAATTGGGTGAAGCTCTTATATGTGATGTTTCAGTTCCGATAGAAAATTTTCACTTCGGCTGCATTGAATTACAGGTAAGATTTTTTCAATCTTGACTTTTCTGTTTCTACTAAATGAAGTGTCATGTCGACAGCGGAAATTAAGACACAAAATAAATTAATTTTTCAATCTATTTTTGCACAATGGAAAAGAAACCTATTGCCATGGACATAATAAGGTGTTTTTATTTTCAAATCTTTTATTAGGGATGTTCAGCTATCATATTGCGGGAAATTTGTCATGTCGGCAGAGGTCATGTCGGCAGCGCCGAAATAGAAGATATTTGTTACGAAACTGATGCGTGCGTGACCGATGTTTTTTCGCAATTCTTTCTTCGTGTTATGAGTTGAGTTTTAAAGAACTAAGATAATTTCAAGTGCATCATCAAATTTTCCATTGTTAGAAGCAGTTTTGCTTCAAAAGCAATAGTTTTTCCGCAAAATTTTACTTTTCAAACAAAATTGCCCTTTTCCCCTCTTTTTTTTTTACATCAATATTCAGACCTTCGTTCGTAACTACTGCACCCAAAATATAATTTTGCTTTAAAATGGAAAATTTAAGAACAGTTTAGTGCAAATCCCCCCCCCCGCCATACTCTGACTGTCTTGAGCTAATTTCGTTTTTTAAGATTGTGTTAAGAATTTTATTTTATTTTGATTGTTTAACTATTAACCTATTTATCTGTTTGAAAAAAAAACTTTGTCGCACTAATTTAAACTTTAACTAACTTTTAATTAGTCTCCAATCTTATTTATGAAACAAAAAAGCGTTCAGGCTGTGTAAGTATTATTATATTCTAAGTTATAATTATTTTCTTTTTAAACATAAAAGGTAGTGAATGTGTTTACTTTTGTACACTAAGTGTGAAATCTGTAATATTTGTCAGATCGGTAGCATTCTCATCATGTCGGTAACGCTCAAATAGAACCCCCCCTAAATTGGGGGTAAATGTTCACCTTGACCATGCCCCCAATTTTGAAAAAAAATTGTTACTAATGTGTATTTGAAATACCCTATTAATTTTATTTTCTGAGTATCTTTCAAAATTGAAAATTTCCATGGTCAAATTGGCACTTTTCCTGATATTCACCCATAACTCATAGAATAAACATTGATTCAAATCCTTGCGTTTTAAGGAGTGAAGAAATCATTTGCATTAAACTAAGTTTAGTTGACGGCCTTTCGTAGAGTTTTTTTTTTTTTTTTTTGTATCGGCTGCTCATTTTGAAGATTTAAAAAACAATGCATAAAAATGAAATCAAATACAGCATAGGATTTAAACTATTGGCACAAAATTAAAAATTATATTTTTATCCACATGTGACACAACATCTGAAATATTTCCACATACGCAAGCAAAGTCATGTAGCGGAACTCAAAAAGAAAAAGTAGTCAGTCTCCAGTCTACTCGAAGTTTGAATATGTTCACCCGAAAGAGACAGAAATGCTTCTTTACACATGAACTCTTTGTTACTGCCATCCCCTCCCTCCAACTCCAAACATGTGTTTTTTATTGCCCTGAAGACGAACTCTCCGCTGGGAAGACCTGAGTTGCGCACCTCGGGGGGAGAAAAGGGCTTCCCCGGACCAAGACTGGTGAAGCAGAAAATTAGTCTCCCCCAGTCCGAGCTCAAATCTGCGTGAATGATTTTGTAACCTCTTCCCTGCTTGGCGAGGATTTCTTGACCCAATAGGTTTGGACAGTGAAAAAGTCGCCAATATATAGCGGATTTACTTAGAAAAAATATAATATTTTGAAACTTATTTAATTTTGCAGCTTTGCTTTACAATACAAATAAATATATGTTGATATTTAAATATATATGCGTATATTGTTTTTTTATCTGCATATACAATAAGTATACATTATATTTAAGTATATTTGTATATATTTATTTATTTATAAATTTCTCATAAATCTAAATACTTCGGTGAGACGAAGGGAAAGATTATATAGGGAAGTACGAAAGTGTTACGTTTTTCGTATTTTTAAACCTGCAAAGAGATAACAGGCTTAAATCTAAAATTAAATCTATTTGCATACTTTTTGAGTTGCAGGAAATACACAAAAATTTAATGATTTTTTTCTTTTATGAGGGAGGAACGATTTTGATCAGATAGAATCAGTGGCGGATCATGGGATTTTGAGGCCCCAGGCGCAACCTGATCCGGAGGCCCCCCTAATTGACCAAACTACAAATGGGATAGCTCACTAATATGAACGATGCAGAAAATCACAACTTTTTTGTTGGGAATTAAAAAGCTCGGGGGGGGGGGTGAGAAACGAATTATTTTTAATTTGTCTAATATATTTCTAACGATAGATAAATGCAAAAAAAAAAAAACGAAATTATTATTAAAGTTTTGTTGTACAATAATGAATTAAGGAAACCCGGAAAGTTTCAATCCGAGCCCCCCCCCCCCCCCCGAGTTCGAGTGAAACTATCTTGCATCAAACACCGAACTCCACTCGAGTGCGACATGATTTAATTAAGTGTTATGTCCTAGTTGTCGTTGTATATTAATTATATGGCTAACTTTGTTGCAACCACAATACAATAAATTAAATTTTCTTGAAATTGTGAATTAAAAATACTTGAAATATTATTATTATTTTCAAATTTCTACTTGAAATACAATACTATACGGTATACTGCAACAGTAATCGCAAACAAATAGATTATAAATAGGTCAGAGGCGTATTTGGACTTGAGGCCGCCCTGGGCTTTTAAAACTGGCCGCCCCCCCCCTTGAGGTGTTGAATTTCAGAGTTGTAATTTTTTTTTTTATTTATTTACTTGACATAAAAAGTATTTTCAAGGTAAACCGTGCAAAGCCCGGCCACACAGCTAGTTAAACATGAAATTGGTTGGTTGTTAACAACCAGCCAATTGGTAAAAATTCGTCTTTTGCGAATCTCAACTTTTACTACTACAAATCTGCTCTTACATTATTATAAATCAACATTTTTAGTACTTAATTACATTAAGAACTTTCTTTCGAAATTTAAAACAGTTTTTGAAATAAATAATCTTCACATATTTGTTTCAAAAATGGTTTTAAAAGTTTTAAAAACTTGTTTAAAGATTTAAATGAAAAAAAAAAGTTACTAGACCTTATCAACAACTTGCAATTGGAAAAAAGTAAACGAATAACGAAATAACAATAATATTATCGCCGTTAGCAAGTACTGTATTAAATAAACTGTAAGGACCCGTTTATTACGAGCACTCGGATTTAACGAGCAACATGTTACGGTCCCTTCGTGCTCGTTATGAGCGAATTTGACTGTAGTACCAAAGGCAACTGAAAATATTAACTCAGATCAGTAAAATTTTGCTCATATACTTATAATAACATGAGGCAACTTTTTCGCACTGTTAGAAATTTGAGATTTAAAAAAAAAAAAAAAAAAGCTAAACACATTGGTGAGAACGTAATAAAGGATTTCAATTGCTGAGAAGATAAACTGCGTGGTACATTGCATAACCTCATATTAATCTGAATTTCGCGAGCCAGAGTACATGTAACCTTTAAATGCAATTAAATTTTATCAGGTAACACAGGAAAACACGCAAAAAAGAAAAAAAAAAGGAGGGTAGGGAGTAATTTTGAAAGCCTTGCTTTACCTCCTTTTTCCAGTTTAAAAAAATTAATTCATTAATTTAAAAAAAAATAAAATTAAAAAACATGCACTTAAAAAAATAAATAAATGTCTAGAAGAGCACCTTTTCCCCAGCGGTTCAAATCAACCTTCACTCAATTTTACAGCTATAGGTTAACACCTATAGCTGTAGGGTCTACTAGGCACGGCAAAAAAGACGTTTTGTACGTTTAAAATGTCGTTTTCAAGTTCGTGGTCTGCAGGTCTCCCGTGAAATTTTCCTCTTTAGTTAAGTCCTTAAATTGAATTTAACTTTTGATTTTTTGATTTAATGAAGAGCCCTTATAACTCCTGCCCCAATATAGCAGAGAAAATTAGAACAAACTCCGTCTTGAGCAAAAAAAAATATATATTTGTTTTCTTTTTTTATGGTGATTTTAAATGTTAAGAGGTTCAGGAGTTTTATCATCCCCCAATAGGGCGGTCTTTGTGAAGTTTTTGCTCAAAAATTAATTATAAAAAAAGTAATTAGAAACAGAAAAAAACGCTCTAAGGTGTAAATCCCCCCCCTCCCTCCCGAGTTAGAAGTACTTTGTTTACTCAGTTTTTAATGTCACAGCTACCAGTGGCGTAGCCAGGGCGTTCATACCCCCTCTCCCCCACAAGCTAAAAAGGTTACACACATGTAAGTACATATCGCGTTTTCCGACTCTTTATTTCAAAAAAAATTTCAATTCCCCAAGCGAAGTACTTCTCGCTACGCCTATTGGTAATAAGTCGACGCTCGATATAACGACCATCTCCGTCCGACAGAAAAGGGTCTTTATAACTAGGGGTCGCTATAAGAGGTAGATAATAGAGTATATTGGGATAAAGTTGGGCTTTTCCCACCAGTCGTTATATTGGGATAGTCTTCACAACGAGTGGTCGTTATAACGAACGTCGACTGTACTATGCGCTATGAGATCTCCTGTACACAGGACAGCCACAAGTTCACAATTTTTTTGACGTTACTTCTAAAAAATATATGAAGTTTGCTTTTTGTTAAAAAATATCATATAGTTTATTCATTCTGGCACTACTACACTGTTAAAAAAATTTCCTGAAAATAATGAAAAAAGTTACGGCAGCTGAGTTGCCGGAGTGTTTCCGTTTCGTTAATTATATTTCCGTTATTTTGAGAAATGTCCTGAAAATATTTCGTTAATTATATTTCCGTGATTTTGAGAAATGTCCATTCGTCATTTTTCCGTTCGTCACTTTTTCGTTTCTCAATTCTCCGTTCTTAATTTTTTCGGTTCTTTTTATCCCCG
>JAXGGA010016681.1:0-26146 GCA_038373865.1 Uloborus plumipes | reverse complement strand
CCCCCCCCCCCCCCCCCCCCCCCCCCCCCCCCCCCCCGCTCCTCCGAAGCGACGCTGCTTTCTAATGGCACTGACGAAAAGAAGATTGAAAGTGGCAAACTTCATCTATAAGGCGTTGGAAAACGGCTGTTTTTCCCCGAGGAAAGATTTTTACAAAATCAATATTTAAGCTATGCAACTAGAACATGTTCAAAGCAAGGACTTTCACAAAAGAATTACTAAGTTAGCAACTAAATGCACTTAAAGCTCTTAAAGTTTCAGACCTAGAGTGTGATAAACTTTTTTGCAACATAAGCCTAAACATAGCAATTTGTTTCTCAAGGCAGACCTGCCATTTAGGAACCATTTTTTAGGGATCCTAGATACTCAGGATTCAGGGCCGGACTGGGTGGTCGAAAGGGCGTGGGAAGGCTGAGTCGAAGGGCGCCGATTTAGCCTCCACAGTACTTTAAGAATTTAAAACGGACATTTCAAAAAACCCCGTAAATACAGAAGCGTGTTTTTTTTAATTATTATTTATTTATTTAAAATTCATTATTATTTTTTTAAGACTTTAAAATCTTACCTTTAATTCCATGATATTACAATAGGAACTTTCAATTGGATTTTGCTCTTCACACGTGCTTCATTAGAAAACATCAGTTAGGGCGGAAATGAATATTTACACTGGAAGTAATGTCCGCGAAACTAAAAAATCCATTCTGATATGAAAATTTTAATCTTGGTACATGCAGATATTGCTCTTCTGTTGTCTCTTCTATTTATGCTCATTTATATTTTTTGAAACACGTGATTCAATGTTTAAAAATAAACGTAAATGCATCATTTCCTCAGATTGTTGTTTTTTGCCTTAATATTACACAATGTACATTATCTTTTGCAAACATCTCGATTAGTATCTATGACACGTTGATATTCCGAAGTTATAGAAAATACCCAAATAATAAACTAACATTTTTATAGCAAATTACATATAAATCGTTAAAGTATATGAAACAAATTTACTTTTTAACTGGCAATAAATTGAGTTCTAGAATCCAAAGTGGCACTTTTCTTAATGTTCACTTGAATAACTAATAAAAAGCATGAAAAAAGTATCCAAGACCAAAAAAATTAAAAAATCATGATTAATAGTGAAGAAATCTTTTAAGTTCGGCACTTTTCTCACATAATCTTCCAATTATTTCTTCTTCGTAGATATTTATTAAAATGTCTTTTTCACATTGCATGAGAAAAAATGATTCCAGGTTTGAGTTGCTCAAGCTTGAACGAAGTCTTGTCTTTATGATTTTGAGCTTGGAAAAGGCTCTTTCACAGCTTACTTGCGTTAAAGGGATTGTAAGAAGATATTTATAGACTTTATGCAGTTCTCTATACTGCATTGAATACATATTATAATCATGAACTAGTTTGAATATGCACTTTACGCATGGCCGGCATAATTGATTCTCAGTTCTGCAGTTTTGCCAATTTATTTCTTCTTCACTTTCCACCGACGAGTCTGTATCTGTATCAATTAATTTATTTGATTTCAAAGGTTCCGAAATTTGAGGCCAAAGTGAAGCAAATAAAAACAGTTCATTAAGTTTGCTTGAGTCTAAGTTATAAACTTAATTAGAAATATAGTTAAAATCATAATGCTGTATATTATTTGTGTCAGCAAATGTTCGAGGATCAAACACATTTAATGACTGATAAAGGCTTTTGTGTTCTATAAAGCGATAGTCCAAGTTTTATATTACGGTGTCCATTACACTCAAAAATATTTTTGTACGAAATAGCACTTTTTCCTTTACAAGTTTTACTTCATTATCTTTCTTTTCTCCTGGAATCAACTTTTTCTTTTTCGCTCTTTTTTCTGGAAACTGTGTTTCTATTTCGATATCACTCATATCCTCAGATATTTTGTCCATCTCTTTCTGAATAAAAGTGACAAAATTTTGAGCTAAAGAATATACTTTTTCAAAAGAGTCTCTGCTGTCTTTTAAGAAATTGGCGCCATTTCCACGTGGCGCCATGCTTGCGCATAATCTAAATTCTTAGATTGCATATTGCAAGTAATCTGATAAAGGAGTTGATACTTTAAAAATTTGTAGGAAAGTCATTGCAATTAATATTGTTTCAAAAGAAATTACTTTTTTAGCATTCCATTTGCAACGCCACGAATTGTGGCGTTAAAATCCTTAGAATTACGGATAACCCGCTCGAAGATAATCGAGAGTATACTGCCCCAAAGCAGAATACTTAGTGATGTTCTGCGACGCAAAATTATTTGCCCAAAATTGTTCTGCAAGATAGATTTATACTTTATATATTTACCGTCAAAATGTTACCAAAATGTGTTTTCTTATTTTTACATATAACGTACTGCAATTTAGAATTTAATGAAACGCAAACAAACTGATATATATATATATATATATATATATATATATATATATATATATATATATATATATATATATATATATATATATATATATATATATATATATATATATATGGGTCATTCCAGCGAAAATGGTGCAAATCTTGTCTGAAACTCTTTACTTATATTAAGATTATCAATTTAAAAATTTTCCACCAACTAATCATATTTTTTTAGTTGAGTTTCAATTTATTTGTGTATATAATGAAGTGTAAATAGCTAGTACTTGACTCATTTATGGAAGGATATTAAATATTTTGATCACTCTGTGTAACAGAGTGGACAAATTAGCCTTTAAAATATATTCATAATCACCAAGAAAAGTTAGAATCACAGAACAAGCATAAAGTGGAACAATTAGCCTAAAACTGTAAGTCTGTCTGCAATTTCAAGAAAATATCTTTTTTATTTCATCATGAAATCAACAGTAACAAAGTGGACATCCAACAGTTCAAATTAACTACCATAAGAAAAGAATGAGGCTCACCCTAGTTGTTGACGACATAATTCAATATAGCAAGCTAATCATGGCAGTATACTACCTATATTTTTTAAAAAATATATCATATTATATGCAATTGTTTATTTTACTTCCAAAAGGCTTGTAACAGAGTGGACAATTCGAAACATAGAAAAACATAGAATAGTGTTTTTTGGGGAATTTTTTTTCATTTGCGTAATAAACTGTAGAAATGGTGTCAGAAGCATCTTTTGTGCACTGCAGTGTCATTTATTTTGTTGTTACAATTCAGTTTAATTTTAAATCACATTTAAAATTCTAGCAATTTGAAGCTGGGACACGTCATTTTCTCCTTCTTCTGCCAAAGATAATTTTTGTTGTGTCCTTTCTAAATGGATTATACCTAATCAATTGATACTTGATGGCGCAAAATTAAATGGAGAACCAATAAAAAATACACTTAATGGGTGGGAGTTATTAAAATTGATTTAAAAAAAAGTCTAAAGTCTCGGACATGATTTGTACCATTTTCGTTGGAATGACCCAAAAATGCTTGTGTACTTACATGCTGTCTTTTTTTTTTTTTTTTTTTTTTTTTTTTTTTAAGAACTGGAATAGAGAGAGTCGCGAAAATTATTTGCACTGTTGTCAGCCTTCGACGAATGTTCAAGTCATCAAAGATCACCAGAAAAGAAGTTGTAATACCTCTTTCTTTGGGCCACACCAGATTTACTCATAGATATCTGTTTTGCCATGAACTAGTTCCCTTATGTAACACACGTAATGTCAATCAGATAGTATTGCATATACAATGGAGATTGCTCGCGGATTGTCCAAATTTCAATCATATTCGTTTCAACTTCTTTAATCATTTTCATCCTTCTTTGAAAGACTTGTTAGGGAAATTGTTATTTCTTCGGCAGATTGGATTTCTGTTGAAAGTTTCAAGTCATCAAAAATCACCAGAAGAGAAAAAGTTGTAATACCTCCTTCTTTGGACCACACCAGATTTACTCATAGACATCTGTTTTGCCATGCCCTTTATGCAACACATTTAATGTCAAACAGACAGTATTGCATATACAATGGAGATTGTCTCGCGATTGTCCAAATTTCAATCATATTCGTTTCATAGTCATTTTCATCCTTCTTTGAAAGACTTGTTAGGGAAATTGTTCCTTCTTCAGCAGATTGGATTTCTGTTTTTTACTATTACAAATTTAAAACTTCATTGATGTGTTGATTTCAGCAAAAATTTTCTTAATTCTACAGGCTCTTTCTTCAAACATTTTCATTTTTACACTTTTACTTTTAAGCAATTGTTTGGCTCAGTATAGCCTACTAAGGCTTTTATGCCAAAAATCCAACCAAATCAACTTAATATTTTAATACCATGGTAAAGACAATAATTATTTTTGAAATTTGTTTCATTTTTCTATGAAGAGTTTGAATTAGAAAGATTTCATAAGTTTGCAAATACTTCTTGCTTTATTTTCATTAATTCATATTTTAAATGCTTTAGTTTAACAAATATATTTATAATTATGTTATTAATGCTTACTATATAAATACTTCATCATCGGTTCAGAAATTCAGTTCAAAAAACTCAAGTTCAAAAAGTTCAAACTCGGCATTGGGACGTTAACTAATTTCCAGATCGCAGAACAAATGAAAAAAAAAAAAACATTTTTCCGATTGGGCGGGGGGGGGGGGGGCTTGGACTACACCTATTTTCCTAATTTTATCCTGAAGTTATTGTTTCAAATATAATTACTTCGTCCCGCGATTCTCTCAAGCGGAAAAATCGTTTTAAAATACACTAGGTGGCCAAAAGTATCCGGACACTTTCAAAAATTCACATTTTTACATATAGCTCGAGAAATAAGTGATCAATTGCTCCTTAACTTTAGTCATACAAAATATAGGCTTCAGCGAACATTTCCCAGTTGAAATTAAATTACCCTTGCATTTGGGGGATGACAAGAAAGGGGGTTGAAAGAAAAACCGCATTTTGACCATAACTCTTCGAAAATAGCTCGAAATAAGCTATGAATTTCAGTAATTAATTAGCATACTATGTATAATTACTGTACAAATTTTTATGAACGTACCACTCTTACTTCCGAAGATATGAAACATTTTTTAAAAAACGGCAATTTTATTTGAAGGGTTTTCGCTCAGAACACGCAGAGTTTTTGATCAAACCTTATCAAAACTTCAGGAAAGATGACAAAATACAACAGAAAGAACATACTAAAACAGCAAATAAAAATATTAAAAATACGATGAGATATGAACGTTAAAAGGAAATAATTTTTCACGGCGCATGCGCGAACGACAGAAATTTATAACTACAAAAATATTGTAGCTTGGTTTATACTGCATCTTATAAAAAAAGTTCCAGTTGAATATCGTAAAAATTGAAAAAGATATCAGCGATCTAGTGAGCTGTAATTCATTCATTCGCAGACAATACATAAATGGCGAGGGGTTGTCCACAAATAGTGTGGTGACAATCGAGCATTTTTTTCAATGTTGAATTGTATACAGTTAGAAAATTTATATTCTGCATAGAAGTCACATTTAGCCTTTTCGGCCAAAAAGACCTTTTACGTTGGTGGCCAAAAGTTATCCGGACACCCCTGAAACGTTGGTTTTGAACGATGACGAAATAACCTTTAATTTAAAAATAGCTCTTTGTGGACAGACCCTCACTGTTTATGTATTGTCTGCGAATGAATGAAATTCAGCTCACTAGATCGCTGATATCTTTTTCAATTTTTACGATATTCAACTGAAACTTTTTTTATAAGATGCAGTATAAACCAAGCTACAATATTTTTGTAGTTATAAATTTCTGTCGTTCGCGCATGCGCCGTGAAAAATTATTTCCTTTTAACGATCATATCTCATCGTATTTTTAATATTTTTATTTACCGTTTTAGTATGTTCTTTCTGTTGTATTTTGTCATCTTTCCTGAAGTTTTGATAAGGTTTGATCAAAAACTCTGCGTGTTCTGAGCGAAAACCCTTCAAATAAAATTGCCGTTTTTTAAAAAATGTTTCATATCTTCGGAAGTAAGAGTGGTACGTTCATAAAAATTTGTACAGTAATTATACATAGTATGCTAATTAATTACTGAAATTTATAGCTTATTTCGAGCTATTTTCGAAGAGTTATGGTCAAAATGCGGTTTTTCTTTCAACCCCCTTTCTTGTCATCCCCCAAATGCAAGGGTAATTTAATTTCAACTGGGAAATGTTCGCTAAAGCTTATATTTTGTATGACTAAAGTTAAGGAACAATTGATCACTTATTTCTCGAGCTATATGTAAAAATGTGAATTTTCGAAAGTGTCCGGATACTTTTGGCCACCTAGTGTAATTTGAATGACTATTTTTACTTCAAGCTCCGTCAGAAATTCTGCGGCCAAAATGTGAAATCACGAAAAACTTGAAAGGAAACTCCCCTCCCCCTCCACCCCGCGTTTCTCTTACGCGAAAAAATTGTTTTAAACATCATTTGAATAAATAATTTTCACTGCGAGTTCCGTAAATGCAATTCTGCGGCAATATGTGAAATGCTGCAGAACTTTAAACAAAGCTTTGCCCCCGCGATTCTCTCACCGGAAAATTGTTCTTAATACAATCTGAATTACTAATTTGCGGTTAAAATGATAAGGCCCGCAGAACTACAGACGTAGCTTGTGTCCTCTCGATTCTTCCGTAGGAAAAATTATTTGAAATCTTAATTTGTTCTATAAGATTCGTCACAGCAGTTTTGCGGTCAAAACGCAAAGAGAACTTCAAGCGAATACCCCCCCCCCCCGCCATTTATTGACGAGTAACGATTTGTTGTTTCAAAGAAAATTTGAAAAGCTAATTTGTTCTGGAAGTTTCGTTGCTGACGTTCTGTGGCCAAAATGTGAAAGCCCGAAGAACTTTAAACGAAGCCTGCGCCATTAGATTCTCTCAACAGGAAGAGTTAATAGTTTTAAACATCATTTGAATAACTAATTAAAAAAATGCACTACAAGTTTCGTCTCTGAAGTTCTGCGGCCAAAATGTGAAAGACCGCGAAACTTCAAGCGAGTACCCCCCACCCCTCCCGCGATTCTCTCACGAGAAAAAAATTTTTTGAACACTCGAATACCTAATTTGTACCACAAGTTTCGTCACTGAAGTTCTGTGGATAAAATGTGTAGGCCCTCGCAGAACTTCAAACGAATCCCGCTCCCAGCGACTCTTTAACGCGGAAGAATTAATTGTTTTAAACATAATTTGAAAAACTATTTGTACTACACGCTTCGTCACTGAAGTTCTGCGGCCAAAATGTGAAAGCCTGAAGAATTTCAAGCGAAGCTTGCGTCCCCGCGATTCCCGCATGAGGAAACATGGTTTAGAAAAACAAAGTGTTGTCACTGAAGTTCTGCGGATAAAATGTGAAGACCTGCATCACTTCAGTTGAAAATCTGCGCCCCTGCGACTCTCTTGCGAAAAAATTGCTTCAAACATAATTTGAAGAACTGATTTGTGTACCTACCGCAAGGCAAGCTTCGTCTTTTAAGATCTGCGGACAAAATGTAAAGGCTCGCAGAATTTCAGACTAAGTTTGCGTCCCCGCGATTCTCATGCGGAAAAAAAAAATCGTTGGAAACATTATTTAAATAACGAATGTGTACTGCAAGTTTCGTAGCGAAAGTTCTGCGGCTTAAATAAGAAGGACTGCAGAACTTTAAACGAAGCCTGCGCAAGTGTCATCACCGAAGTTCTGCGGAAAAAACAGGAAGGTCCTCAGAAGCTCAAGTCAAGTCGTCCGCAGGTCTGCTGTGGTCTATATATGGCACATGGCAGGCAACGGCGCCGACATTATTGCCTGCTGCTCTGCGAGACATGGGCTACGAGCGAAACGTTTTTTTTAACTGTAACGTTTTTTTTTTTTTTTTTTGAACTGTAACTTTTTTTTGGGGGGTTGCTTAGTTTTGAATAGAATTGTTCTGCAGCCCCGATGTCTGTTCTGCGACGTACGTCGCCGATTTAGCAGTATTCTGCTTTCGGGGTATACTGTAATAGTTTTCAAATCATCACATTGAAACTCATAGATCATATTACGACAAATTATAAATCCATGTATTGTAATTCTATAATTTAGGATTATACATCAAGGAAAATATTTTCTTTCTACAAAGAAAACTAAAATTAAAATGAGAAATTTACCGTTGAAAAGATTCGTTCTTATAGTGTATTCAATTTTTCTGAAGCTCCAAAATCACTTCTTCACTAATGCTAAAATATAACCCAAATTACTCACTGATTCATGTAACAGCACTCTCCCGAGACAAGCAGAAGACGTAAGTACCGTCAATACATCTCACCATTCTACTCGTATTCTTGACCATTGATATGTGCTGTCACTTTCACCATCACATCCCTTTTTTTATTGAGGAAACGCCCAGGAGATTCTGGGAAACAACGAGGGTCTGTTTTAGTTCTCGGGAGTGTAGGGATAGTGACTTTAGGGAGCAAAGATGAGCTACAGTAGATAGCGGAGAGCAGTGGACTGCTTTTCCTGCTTACGAAAGGGCGCCGACCCAACAGCCTTTAGGAGGGCATGAGATAGCCTTTCTTTATAAGATGTAGAAAGTCCAGAAAACATTATTAAAAAAAAAAAAAAAACACATTGTGAAAACAGTAGAAGGGCGCCGTTCGGGAGGGCGCACCGGAAAATCTCCCGGTCAAGTCTATGGCCAGTCCGGGCCTGTCAGGATTTGAATCCTGGGAGCTGAAAATTTGCAATTGTTAGTTTCAAAGACATGTTTTCACATCCATAAAATGTCATCCAAATCGGAGGTGGTCGGAGTCGACCCTTTTTCAGCAACTCCGACTCCTTTGGTCCAAAATCCGTACGACTCCGACTCTTCGACTCCGGTGCCCTGATTTTAGCAGATATAAAATATTCATCACTCTCATAATTATTAATAGTTTAGAGTATTTAAAAATGTGAACTCTTTGTGAGTTCTTACATCATTCAAAGTTAAATGTTCTATCTCAATAACACGTCCGTGCGGTAAGCGATGTTAATCAATGTTGAAATCAACAGACTGCATTATTATTTTGTATTAAGATTATTTTCGAAAAAGTGTTGAAAAAAAAGAGGTTAAACTGAACTTTTTTAAACGACTCATAACTGAGAAATACATCTGAATTTGTGACGCATAAATGAATCTAAAATGGCGTTAATGACTTCCTTGTATGAAGTGAAGGAAATAGTGTCTTCACCAGCACATTTCACAATCAAATTTTTCTACATAAATTTTCATTTTATAATCCATGTTAATTTTGTTTCTTGTGTTTATGTACTGACAAACTTTTGGGTAATAAGGGAATCCATTTTAGCCACGAAACAGTTCATTTTGCTGATTTGATGCAAATATGCCGCAAAAATTTAGTCAAGCTAATACTTATGCCATGTGCCTAAAAAAAACTTCGTAGGGGGTTGGAACTCGAACAACAACATTTGATTTTTTTTTTAAACTAAAAATGACTAACATTTTAAAGTTTTGAAACAACCTTTATGATGCATTACCAAAGTTCATAATAGCTTTAAGAATTTTCCTGACTGTAAATGTCCATGCAACATCATCGTAGCAGAAAGGTCATTTTTTCAATAAAAACAGTTAACATCTTTGAGAGAAGAGACGACTAATTTTTGTCTCGATGTCGAGGGTAAATAGTGGTATCTGACAAAATTGTGAAAATCGATTTGGTGAAAACAATAGTTTGGGCATATGAACAAAAATCTAAGACTGTTTACAGAGACACATAGCACTTAATTAATGTATCCACTTCTTTTTAAAATAAAAACTTGTTGCAGTAATTTGCCTCTAAATTTTCATTAGCTATATCTTTGATTTACAAAAATGCTAGTTACCACTCCTGACACCCGAGTCCTTCAAATGGAGGAATAAAAGTTTCCCGAATACTTTCACTGCTCTTGGTACTCACAAATTAACGACTGATTGTTGCAAGAAAACTTTAAAATTTCTGAACGTTTAAAAATAGCAAGCATTATAAATATGTCTTTAAATGAATTCAAGTTTTTTCAAAAAAAAAAAAAAATCGAAGCTTTAAGTTTCGATGAACTCAAGGCACCAAACACTGTTTGTCATGACATAAAATGACAATCAAGACCAGGTGAAGCGATGCAGTTTACCTGTTTAAATATGACCTATTTTTTTTTTACCAACGCAGCTGCTGTAAGAAAATGAATCTCTTGAAATAGGCACCAAATAGAAGTGCTTTACAAGATCGAATCATACCAGCCCATGTTTTATAAGCACAAAAAGAGCGAAAGAAATATGTTCAGCTTTTGGTAGGAATAAAAAATTTAAAATTAAAAAAAAGAAAGAAAAAATAAACTTTACGTAATGCCTATCTATTTGGAAAGTTTAAAAAGTTTTTCGCACACATTTCCTCATTGAAAGCGGAAACTGCAGAGTTTGAAATTCGTTCATTAAATAATTTTTTTTTATAAATGTAAAGGATAAGCGAAAATAATCTCTTATTAATTCTTGTTTAGCTGAAAAGTAGAATGATAAAAATGCCTTTCATTTTTAAAATTCTACTTTTACCACAGATTTCTTTGAAAAAGGATATAAATTACCACAAAGTAGTTGAATTTAGTTCAAAATAGAAAAAATTAGCAGTATTCAATAAAATTTGTAAAGTTGCTCTGAACGAAAGAGACATTATCAACTATGCTTGTGAGTCATCACTCCAATTTATCCCCATGCAATTTCTTCGATTAGTAGCAAATAAAAACGATTAAAAAAAGTGTACATTAGGGTGGTGTGAAGAAAATCACACTTTGATAAAAGCTAAATAATAGTGCGGGAAAGTTGTATTTTGTATAGATATTACGTCAAGCAAAGCCTTTTTATAACAAAAAATATCTTGAGGGCCTGCTTTGGTTTGAAAATGACCATTATTGCATCAAAACTGTCAAAAATTGCAAGTTCGCCGATATTTGGAGCTTCTCTTTTTCCCACAAAAATAAAAAGTTGGGGAATGGGAGGCCAAGTGAAATAGAGGGGCAAATAAAAAATAGTAAAATATTTTCACAGTTTGCAGCGTCAAGTGTCCAGTAATTTATTAACACAGTTCCTAGGCATATAGTCGATTCCTGTCAAAAAATAAATAGATTCAAAGATCAACGGAAAAAAAATATACAAGTCATTTCCGAAATTTGATACCTTTATTAAAAAATTCGTGGTTATTCAAAAATAGTTTTTGTTATTATAAAATGCTAAAATTTTCGTAATTATCATTTAAACTATCAATTGAGATCTATTGTTGTCCAGTGCAGTCCTTTTGCTTATACTAGTCATTTTTTGCTTTTAAATGTTCAATGTAATTTGCCTAGTGCACTTGGGGCAAAGTGGATGGGGCAAACTGAAATAGTTCATTTCGTTTACTTATTCATTCATTTATTTATTAAATCACGTAGGTATTTCGTCATTTATTAATTTATTTTCATGCTTTTACGTAATTTACTTATTTACTCATTCTTTAACTCATTTTCTTATTCATTCTCTATTTTATTCACCCATTTATTTTCTCTCACATATTAATTCATTTATTTATTTATTTCTTCGTTTGTTTTTTGTTATTTTTTTTTCTTTTATTTACACATTCATTTGATGAAAATTACTGTTAATTGTCGAATAGAAAATTTTTCATAGCAAAAATATTTTGTTTTACACTTTGCTTCATGATTTTTTGAGGTGAAAATTTTCTACCTTTTTTTTTTAAAGTACAAAATAGCCACCAAAGATGAAAAATTACATTTCAACGACTTGCAACGAAGTTTTACAAAATATATCACTCGTTCTTTATGTGTACAGTAATTTTTAGAACAAATTTCCCATTTGTTCCTTTTGAAGCAGGTCAGCTATCTTAACTATTTCACTTTGCCCCACATTCCCCTAACCACGGGGGAAAATTTAGGTTCGAAGTTTATGGTGAAATTCAAAATCTCGCAAACTCGTTAGCGATAAATTTACTACATATTACAATACTGCTATACATTACGCATCACTGCATTTAAGATAGTTATTTCAAACCACAAGATTTTTGAAGTTTCACAAAGCGCCAATATTACAATTGTAGTTTTCTTAAAATTTAAAGAAGGCACATATATACATGCACATAAATGCAACCTTACTTAGTTAAAACCAAATTTCAAACCTTTTTTTTTCTTTAAATATGTCGACTTGATTTTATACACGGCTAGTATTTTTAACTTCCATTTCAACAAATAATTTCAAAAACGTGAACTTCTATTTACAAACATTTCATTCAAAGGAGGAAAAAAAATGGTTTTAAAAACCTATAACCAGAAACAATATCGTTCAGCGCATTTTTTTTTTTAGACATCCGTTTCATAATTATTTTTCTTGAATTGAAATTGGAAACATTTCAATAAAAAATCTGGTATGGACCCCACACTACTTCCTTTTACGTGTAAATTTCTTAGTAGTTGCCTTAAGTGTTAAAAAAAGTGCTTGGAGTGAGCAAGGTAACAATTCAAATATTTACTCCCCTAATCTGCCACGAAACAAAGCAAAAAAATATTTTACAATGGTTAATTTTCTAAATATTGCCGATTTTAATATCATTCAGTGAATTTTTCGCAAAATATCGCCAATAGCGCCAAGTTGAACCCAAATTCAAAAAATAATTTTTTCGCCAAATTTGTCGCCAACTTGGCGATATATCGCCAAGTTGGCGTCAAACACTTGGCGACCAAAAGCTTGGCGACATATCGCCAAGTAGTGGCGCCAGTTCATATCACTTGAGTCTGTATTGAAATTAACATTGATTTACCCCAAAAAAGGGGTAAAAGACCCCTTTGGGAACATTCGAATGCAATCACAAAGGGAGGTGCACAACTAGACCCCCCCTCAGAGCCTACATACCAAGCTAGAAGTTTCTACGGCATATAGTTTTTGAGTTATGCGAGCCACATACGCACATACATCCGCACATACACCCGCACATACATCAGCACATACGTACATACAGACGTCACGAGAAAACTCGTCGTAATTTACTCGGGGGTGGTCGAAATTGATTTTTCGGCTGTTTGTATGCTGTTAGGTACATATGCACGTGCTGACAGGTCGAAAAAACTACGCGACATTCATTCAGGGGTGAGCAAAGTCAAAATTTAGACCGAAATTTGAGTGAAATTTTTTTCGTGATCACAATACTTCCTTTACTACGTAAAAGGAAGTAAAAAAAATGTCATTATACGTTCACTCTTGTTTATTTCATTTTCTCTCCAAAACAATTGCAATCGCTTTTTATGCTGCAAACGTTTAAGAATGAAGTAGATAACAATAATTAAATTATAGTTTTTTTAAACTCTAATTTACTAATTACTATAATTAAACTAAAAAAATACGCTTTTAGAGTTAATCAAACTAACATGCACTTATAATACATCAACATGTAATATAATTCAGCCTTTTGTTTTTAATATATTGTAATTTAGTATTAAATACTAGTATTTAATATATTGCTTTCATATTTGTAAAGAACATGAATTTTATCTTTTATTCAGAGTGACATACACACAAACAACTGAAACACTTATAATACATCAACATGTAATATAGTTTAGCCTTTAGTATTAAATACTAGTATTAAATATATTGCTTTCATATTTGTAAAGAACGTGAATTTTATCTTTTATTCAGATTTACATACATACATACATACAAACCCACATGTGAAACTAATAAAAGCGTATTAAAAATAATGAGCATCGGAAAATTGAAAAGAAAAAACAAAATCCGTAAAAATTACGTGGAAGTTAATCCTTTGAAACATCAGCATCTGTTGCTCAAACATCTGCAGTGATTATCAAGAAGTCGTGGCAATGCTTCCGAGTAGGCAACTCAGTCAAGGTCACCGATATAAAAGTCACCGATACCTGTTCAGAGTTTTGCACCTAGCCAGCTGTTTTAAGACATTGACCAATGAACAAGTTTCAATGTCAATTTTGCAATGTCTACGAAAGATCGTAAATTGCAACGACTTCAAATTTACAATTACAAACGGTTTAATTTGAAAATTATGAGCTTACAATCATTATAAAGCAAAAACGGCTCTTTTTTTTACATCAACTTTTAACTGCTACATTCACAACATTTACATTCATTTATCCCATATTCTGGAAGAAATATTGAGTCAGAGTGAGACACATATATTAACATAATCATACCTATTGCATAATTCTGAAGGTCATATTTTAAAATTAGTGTTATCATTGAGAAGAAAATGAATTTGGTGTTCGGAAAAAAGTTTAATAAAGTTAGATTAAATAGACAATAATGAAAGTCTATAACCTAAATTTATGAGTTGTACACTCCAAAAAATGAACTGTTGTTTTTACAGTATAATACTGGCAGCCGGTGTTCCAATTTAAAACTAAAACTAGCAATTTTACCATTTCTTACTGTAAAGTTAAAAATTTTAGTTTATTTATTGCCGTAAAATTTAGCTGTATTATACTGTAAAAACAACAGTACCAGTATTTTACAGGTTTCAAAAAAACTGTAAAATGCACGATAATAAACTGTAAAACTAGCAACTTTACTATAAAGTTGCTGTAGCAGTACTGTAAAGTTAGTGATTTTGCAGTTTATTATTGTAAAATTAGAAATTTTTACAGTTAATTACTATAAAATTAGCTGCATTTTCTGTTAAATCAAATTTCATTTCCAACAGTGTAGTAACTAGAAAAAGTCTACAAATAAATTGTAAAAAAGTAATAATTAAGCTATTTGTAACTTTTATGAGTTCTAAGATAAAAAGTTGAATAAATAAATAAATGAAAATGATTAAATTTGTTTTCAACTAATTCTGACTTTCGCAAGCAACAATTGCAGTTTTGAATTTTTTTTTTTTTTTTTGTTTTTTTGAACGTTCGTTTAACAGTATTCGAATTTTTATGATCAATTGCTAATAACTGTTTCTAAAATTACAGCTTTGGCTGAATTTGCGCCAATCGTCTCAGATTTTTTATTCGCCGAAAGTTCATACGAAAGGAGCACTTATAAATTGGAACACTTTAAAGTTATATTATAACGCATAAATCAATTGACGAAATATAAATTATCTGTAATAAGAAAGCGCACAGTTGTGTCATTAAATGAAGCGTGCAGTAAAAAAATGTCAAGACTTCTATTTTTTAAAATAATGAATAATAGTACAAAAGGCACCTTTTTCGATAGTCTATGAACTTTAACATAAAATTAAATAAAAAATTTCAGCAACCCCTGACCCTGACTCATATTAACCTTCCGGAAAGCGCGCGACATACCGATACACGAGAGCGCGCGCTGGGTCAGAGTGACCCATATTACATTTTAAGAGCATTTAAACAATATTTAATGAATAATTCAGTAGTAAATCATGATTTTGACAAATATTAATCAAGCATCTCAAAAGTATATCCAAGTTCAAGGGGTCGACTTTGAATGCAGCTACAGTGGACCTGATCCATTTCTTTCAAATAGAAGTAGAGCTGCGAGTGTTTTTCCTTGCGCCTGAGTCGAAAAGACCCAGCGCGAGCGCTCGAATGTTAAAACGAAATTCTCGGGTCATAAAACATTTCAAATTTAAATACATTTAATTGTTTTCGAGAGGATATGGAAAACAAAAGATAATTCTTACTAGTAAAATTTGCTAGTCGCAAAAGCAGAATAAAGAAGGAAAATTCTTATACTAAAATCAATTACAATTTTTTGATGGTTAACAAATTATGAACTGGAAACATATAAACATTTTAAATCATTGAGTTTTCCTTCCTCGTTGTCCAACAATGACATCGGTTTCCAATTAAGTAAATTTAAGGCTTAGATGCATTTGATAAAAAACGTTACAATTCGAGTACAATTTATTGCGCGGGGGTTAAAAAACACCCAAAAACCACATTGGTGAAAAAAGAAAAGAAAAAAAATATCGACTGTGAGGGGGGGGAGAGGAATCTATGCTTAAATGTTTGTGGTTGTAAAAAAATAAAAATAGCCTAAAATACAAAAAAGCGCCCAAAATCACAAGACTTGTCATCTATCAGTTATAAAAGGAATAAAACTGACTCCAATCCAAGGCAACAAGACATCGCCTGATCAAAACTTTAACAACAACAAAAGCAATGGATGACTTGACTATGTCAACCAATCACAAAGCGGATAGAATGACAAACACCAACCAACGCAAAGTGTGTTTAAAATGTCACTTTTTCCATTAATATTCTTGTCGCGATACGTCAAGTGAAATGGAACTTTGAGTGCGCGAATATCGCATTTTTAATTCCCTAACCTATTAATTAGGAGAGAGTGCTGTCAATGCTCGGTAAATAGGCTAAATTAATCATTCTGGCAGGCCCGTCATTTAGGGGGGGCCAGGGCGGGTCAATTGCCCCCCTCTCCCCTGGCTTTGAGAAATCAATGTATTTACATATAAGTGGGCGAGGTTTTTGATGTTTTCCGGTGAAATTGCATTGTGTTTGGACTCTTTGTCCCCCCCCCTCCCCCCTTGGAAAAACTTGAAATGACGTCCCTGCATTGTGGCCATAATAAAGAAAGAATATTTCAATACGAAAGGGCAAGTGGATAAAGGTGATATGTGACAATTTATTAAATTTCCAGAAAAAGTTTCATAAAAAGGTGGGTTATTTCTTTTAATGGATTTTCTCAACGGGTAAAACGGGTTCATATTCTTAGTTACCAACCATTTCTGTGACTAAGTAGACGTATAAAAAATAACCTAGAGATTTAAATTCAGTAGATTAGATTCAGTAACGTAAGATTTTCAAAAATTGTCACATATCACCTTTATCCACTAGCCCCTTTAGTTGAAAAATACCCCATTTACCTAAGTTTCACAAAGTGGTTTTTGTGGAAGCAAAATAAAGAATAGAATATTTTCTTCATACGTATTACCCAGGATGGGGCGGGAAGTTTCGTTGAAGTAGCGTTTATCGCTGTGCTCCTTCTCAAAAAATTCGTAACATCCATACTATAATGCAACTTAACTTGGCACTGACGTCACTACGGGCGGAGCCAATAAGAGCTCACAAGCAGTCAGCGATCTCCTCTAATTCTCCAAGTTGGCTGTGACGTTTCATCTAGCTCGTTTTTCATAGGCTAACGTTACGCTGACGTCACGATGTTTTTGTCAAGAAACGTTGCATTTTAGTATAGTGAGAACAATGTTTGCAGAAGATGAAGCTTCCAATTTTTAATTAATTCTAAAACTATAACTGTTGACTGATGAACATTGAAAGCACAAATATTTTGTGAACAATAAAGAGAATTATGAAGGATAAAGAGGACGATGCACAGTGACACATATGCATAATTCTATATAAATAAATGAATGATAACACAATCTATGCTCTGCAAAAGTGCTCGACGAATGATTAAAATTTTTCCCTGCTCAAAAGTTTCACTTCTACCGTGTGTCTTTAGAATGTTTTTTTTTTTTTGTAAGTATTAAGATTTTAGAATCTTTTAAAAACATGGGGAAAAAACCGTATGAACTATTTGCATTTGAGAACTTATAAAATGAATTTTATATTAAGGGCTACGTGTGTCCCATGGTTCTTAAAGGAGTTGGTAAGAGTTAATGCTACACAGCAAGAAAATAACTGTTGTTCTTACAGTACAATCCTGGCAGCTGAGGTTCTAATTTAAAACTGTAAAATGCACAGTAATAAAATGTAAAACTAGAAATTTTAGTTTCTTATTGTAAAGTTAGCAATTTAACATTTTATTGTCGAAAAATTTAGCTGCATTATTCTGTAAAAACAGTACAATACTGGCAGCAGAGGTTCCAGTTTAAAACTGTAAAATGCACCATAATAAACTGTAAAATTAGCAATTTTACAGTTTAGTACTGTAAAACTAGCAATTTTATAGCTTATTATTATAAAATTAGCTGTATTATACTGTAAAAACATTCATTTCTTACAGTGTAGGAAAATAACTCGAAGGATGCAAAAGTGACTTTCGGAAAAGTTTTATCAGACAAAGTGCAGGGGAGAAAAAACCGAGCATTTGCTTCTCAGGTTGGAGGACGAATCTACAAAACAAGACCGTTCTGAGATTTTCAGAACCAGTTTCCCCTCCTCCGTACAAAGCAAAAGATAATCATATGCAAAATCTGAGGCACGTTCGTGGATGGGGAGCTGGGGCCAACCAAAGCAAAAGCAAACGAACTTTCTCATTTTCTTTAAACTTTTCCAAGAATTTAATTTTTTGAAAGTGCATAAATCAGCATTTTACTTCTGCAGAAATATCAGAGTAATTGGTTATAGCAAAGTACCGGATCAGAGGAAGATTTTCAAGGGTGTAATTTTCTGGCGTCTAGAGCTTCAGTTGTAATGCTCAGTTCTTGCATAATGATCACAGGGTAATAATGACCCAGCCTAACTCACAAAAGCAAAAAATGCAGAGCTCGCAATTGTGCATCGTGGAAAAGTATTATTAGTCTGAGATTTGAAATCCTTTGTTTGAAGCTTTCCTTAGCTTTCCGATTCCGAAGGCTCAGATATAGCTAGCAAATAGCGTTCATGTAAAAAAATATAATAATAAATAAATGAAACGGTAGAAGCTCCTTAACACAAGAACCAAGACTTCAAAGAGGCGTTTGGGTGTCGGAAATATGATAGAAATTAAAACTTGAAAATAAAGAACTTCACTTCACTTCATGCTCCAGGGTCTACCGATACAGCAGGGTAGTCGCAGAAAGTAAGCGTTTTTTGCGAACTTACACTGCTCGACATTGAAAATGCAACACCAAGAAGGAGTGGTCAGAAATTCATGCAAATTTTACCGTAGACGCACGTCACTGAGTTATGCAAATGATATGAAATGCGCAGCTCTCCGACGCACGTGAAGTAAGATATAAGAGAATGAAGTTGAAAAGTGGGCTATGTTCATGTTGGTTTTTCTGCCAGACTAATTTATCGGAGAAATTTGGTTTTTGTCTCGAAGGATACGTGTGATAGGAGGAAATGCCTCGCCGTCCTCAACGAAGACACTTCCAGCATATAGACGACTTTACAAGGGGTATGGTGATCGGACTGAGAAGGGGAACTTGGTCCATACGTCAAATTGCAGCTGATACCCACATGGATGCAAGCACTGTGCATCGGCTGTGTCGGAGATGGTTGGAAAGAGGAAATGTAGCCACATTGAGGGGTGCAGGTGCAGCCAGAGTGACGTCAGACCGCTTGGATCGACGGATTCACCGACAAGATGTGGCGGACCCGCAAGTCACTTGTACGTCGATTCTGCAGCACGTGCAAGGTACCCTGTATGTTCCTGTGTCGACCAGAACCATTTCCCATCGACTGGTTGCACGTGGCCTGCAATCACGGCGCCCGCTAAGAAGACTGCCATTGACCTCACAGCACAGACTCCAACGTTTGGAATGGTGCCGGATCAGAGCGACGTGGATGGCAGAATGGCAAACCGTAGTGTTCTCAGATGAATCCCGCTTCTGTTTGTCCAGCGATAGTCATCGCATACGTGTGTGGCGTCGACGTGGAGAAAGATCGAATCCGGCAGTAACTGTGGAACGCCCCACAGCGCGACAACGTGGCATAATGGTTTGGGGCGCTATTGCATACAATTCCGTATCACCTCTAGTTCGTATTCGGGGCACTATGACGGCCCAACGATATGTAGATAATGTACTGCGGCCGGTGGCAATCCCCTACCTTCAGGGTCTGCCAAATGCAATTTTTCAACAGGATAACGCCCGGCCTCACAGTGCTCGAATCAGCCAACATGCTCTACGAGGTGTACAGATGCTTTCCTGGCCACCATACTCTCCTGACTTGTCACCAATCGAACATGTGTGGGACGTGATTGGACGCCGTTTGCAGAACCTGTCACTGCCTCGTTCAGAGGACGAACTGTGGCAAATGGTTGAAAGGGAATGGGGTGCCATCCCTCAGGACACCATCCGCAGGCTTATTGACTCCATGCCTAGACGTGTTTCTTCGTGCATCGCTGTCCGCGGTGGTCCTACTTCTTACTGAGCCGACGCCGTCCTCGCTCTAAATTTTGCTTATTTATTTTGAAATAAATATCACTTATTGTTCCATGCTGTCTGTCTTCTTACCAAATTTCATCAATTTCTGACCACTCCTTCTTGGTGTTGCATTTTCAATGTCGAGCAGTGTATTTTTCATGAAATTAAATTATTTTGAAGTGATTTTAGTAGTAGCTTAAAATAGATCACAGTAGTCTTCTGTAATGTTTTTTGCAAAAATAATTACGTCATTTTTGCATAATATGCCCAATCTGTAGCGTCCTGTCAGGGACGTCATTTCGAATTTTTCCAGGGGGGGAGGGGTGCATACACAATGAAAAATGTACCAAAAAGTGGCAAAAACCACACCCACTTATATGCCAATACATTGATTTCCCAAAGTCCGGGGAGGGGGCAATTGGCCCCCCCTGCCCCCCTAAATGACGGGCCTGCGTCCAGTTTAGGGGACACTGGGAATTCGTGAGTACATTTTGTCTAAAATGTTTTTAACTGACTAGCATATTTAACTATCATTTTCAGTAGAAATACATTTTTTTTATGTGATAACATAAAATCTCCCTTTTATTATTAGTAGATTTTGGATTCGAAGACTAGCGTCTAAATTGCCTAAATCGCTACTTAGTAGAGTTTGATTTTTACCAAAGAAAATACGCCAGTAAAATTGTTAGCGAAAAAGATTACGGTCTTTTAAGTTCTGTTGTTTTGGATCGAATTAATGAACTTCTAAAATATCCGTTTATAATCTCAATGGACAATTTCATTGAATTTTCGATGGGGAAATTAAAAGTCCATCGTATTGTTAAGTGCCTGAGCAGAATGAGAGTTGGAGTTTGTGCAATAACGAGAATATTTTAAAATTTTAATAACATTTATTGACGGACATTAACATGGGTTAATCTTACATCCAACTCGGCTGAGCAAAATAAAAGTAATACATATACATTACGTCAAAGAAATAAGAAGAAAGAAGAACAAACTAAATTCCTGCAAACCACCTTATATAAAGTAAATTAATCAGCATATAGCTAGTTGCATTTCCCGATGATAGAACGGCGGTTAATCAAAGTCATAATATGACGAAAGGCACGCACGTGTCTGATCGAGGAAATGCGTACTAACATGAAAAAGTTGCATTGCGACTTTGCAAGAAACACAATTTGAATAAAATTACAAATTTTTTTTTTTTTTGAAAATTCAACAAATATTACATCCATGAATCTCGTTGAAAAAATATCAAATGTAGTATTTTCCATTGTAGGTACTACATCAAGGGAAAAAGAATTGCAAAATGTCCAGTTGAAAACGTGAAAAAACTGCGAGAAAAAGAAGTTCCTACGGATTACAGGACCGATAAAACATCTGGTATTATTGTCGTTCGTTGGGGAGACAGAATGAACCAAAATATTTTGAAATATCGCATTCTAGTCCGTGGAAAAAAGCGATGGTTTCCACTTACCACGTTTCTGATTGATGTATCAATTCAAAATGCTTAGCTCCTTTACCGTATAATTGCTGAGAAAGAGGATCACATGGATCAACTGGAATTTCTCCGCAGCGTATCACTGTTCTATCTCAAACGATTTGGAGTGGTATCGAAACCTGAGAGAACAATCGGTTCACAAAATTGAGTAAGCGTGTGAGCAATAAAATTAGGTTTGTTCTACTTCGTCACACACCTTTTTAATAAAACGCAATTAAATTGAGCTTAATGTCCAGTTAAAACGACAAAAAAAATGCGTAATATGTAACGTTGGCCTCCATAATACATCTTCAAATCAAAGATTTTATGCAAAATACCTGTTCCGCCTTAGTTTTTATTATTGTTCAGTAGAAATTATGTAATAATAATAAAATAAGTTTAATTAAAAAAAAATACACAATTAAGTTAATTTAATCATCAGAAATTATCAATGATTTGCAATTGTGAAAAGTTCAAGTATAGTCGCATTTTGCTCATTATGCCCGGTGTCCCATAAACAGGACAATGAATAACTTAATATGGCAACGGTGATCTATTTGACGCCTTAAATACATTTAAACCATACCACATAAAACTTTTCAGCACATAAAAATTGAAAAAATGGCTAAAAAAAACTTGGGCTTAAAAAACGCCTGGCCGTGTGAAGTGGAAAGTACGACTGAGTTGATCGACGTAGCTTTTTGGATGTAATATTTCAAAAAAAAAAAAAAAAACTAAGTTTGGGGCGCTCTCGTTCTTGCTGGTTCTGTAGTAGTTAGGGAAGGGGAGGCATACCTACATTATCGCAGGAGCGGCGCGGACATTGATTGGTTTCAATCTCCATCTCAGTGAAAGATTTTGGATAACTTCTACGACGTTGCTTTTATGTCACTTTCTAAAAGAAACCTTTTAAGTCTCGAGCAGCAGAGGCGTAAATGACGTACTGCACTGCTCATGTGAGTCTTCCTCTTCTTGATCCGAATTTCCCTATCGCCTCTTTTATTAAACTCGTGCTGAATATTGCTCAGCGAATTTATCCAATATAGATTTCAAAGCAACATACATTGTTGGCGTCAAGACGACAAAGACTTCGCACGACGATTCCTTCAAGTTAAAGGAACGCAATGTATGTCAGTTATTTTATTGGATTCTCCTTCGGAAATTGATGATGTGCACTTTTAGTTGGGAAATTATTTTTTAATGTATTTCTTGCAGCGTTAAGCTGATGGAAACGTTCCAATATTGCAATAAGGCTACCCCACCTTGGGTTACCCAATCCGTTGCACAATTCCTACCACTGCCCCCTTTTGCCAGCATTCACTTCTTAGTAGTGATTTTTTCAAAACGCTTGCAATTTTTACGCACTTTCGAAATAGCACAAGTACTGAAAATAGATAACTCGTTTGAGGGCAATTCTACCCTTACGGACATAGCAGTAAAACTTGAAACACACATAATTACAATTTGGTTAGATAAAATTCTGTGTATTTCTTCTCTTGTAAAAAATCATTATCTTGTGTTATTATTATGTATAATCTTGTGTTATTACTCGTATCTTGTAAAAATTAAAATTTTTGAGAACATCTTTTTCAAAAAAAAATATGTTTCGTAGTTCATAAACTGCGGTAAACCAATGTATGAATTGAAAGACGACCATTTTAAAGTATCTATTTATCGCCAGTGTTTTTTTTTTTTTTTATTATTTTGTTCACTTCATCGTTTGGAAGCCATCAATAAATGGTTATAGGCAGGGCTGAGGAGCCGGAAGAAAAATTCTCGACTCCGACGTTTTAAAACTTCCGACTCCTGCTATTTTTTCTTTTTAAACCCAAATGTGAAGAGGAAAAAATCCTAAAAACAGGTTGAAATATTAATAGGGCTTACCGATGGCAAATTTTGGCCGATGGGCCGATGCTGATTGTTGGCCGATGGTTAAACGACGGCCGATGGAAAAACTTAATGAACTGCTGCTGAAATGTGCGTTTTTAACATTTTCTAGGAACAAAAAAGGATTCAGTATAATGTAGAAACCTATGCAAGTTATAGCAGGGGTAGGACACCTGCGCCAACTTAAAACAGAATCTTTATGCTATACTGCTCGAAAAGTATTATTTTCGGCGAAATTACGCCGGCACTGCACCAAAACCCGAAAAACGCCACAAAAATTTTAACGAGAGCCGAATCGGCAATTGTCGAAAGTTCCCTATTTAAGGGCCTTTTCAAAAAAAAATCCTTTATGCCCCTAATCTAGCTCATAATCAGCGGTCAGAAGTCAATTTTTATGAAAAAAATTCAGAAAAAACAGAAAGAACAGTGCAAAAAGTTTCATACAGCGCACAATTTTAGATCGCGAAGTTTTACGAACGGAGAGAGAGGGGCCATTTTTTTTTGCTCCATTATGCTCCAAAATAATTATTTTTCCGCTCCAAAACAGAATTTTAGCTGCTCCGAAGGATATCCATCGCATCCCATCCTTAATATAGTTTAAATAAAAATGACCAAGTATATAAATATGATAGTAAATTAGGAGCCGTCGACATATTTACAATTCTAGTTTTTCAATAAAAGTATCTCATAAAAAAATCACAGAACAAAGAAGAAAAATGCGTTGTCAACCAAATTATGCTTCTTTTGGAAAGATAAAGTAAAACAGAGGAGCAGGGGGGGGGGCGCTAATTTAAAGAATTGCAATGAAAAGGTACGCTAGTATTTAAAAGAGCAAAGGTAAAATGATGCGAGTTCATGCTAGATTAGGTGGGGATCCAGATGGGGGGGGGGGTCCATGGAGGTCATGACCCCTCCCTTAAACGACCAAATATAGACTAAAATTGAATTTTTGGGCAAATATAAATATTTCGAAAAAATCTCCAAATACCTCCGTTTTCGCATCAAAATTGCGCTATGACACCTAACTTTTCGAAAATGACTCCCTCCTGAATCAAAAGCTGGATCCGCCCTTGAGCGAGATAGAGTAAATAATAGGGATGCACCGATTAATCGGCAATACCGATTAATCGGCCATAATCGGCTACTTTGCGATTACTAATAATCGGCAAAATCGGGCCGATTAATCGGCCCAAAAAATATTTCTCAAATACTATTCTTTAAAGTATACGTTCACTAAGAAACTATGATGAATAATTTTATTAACAGTAATAATAGTCCTCACAGTTGATAAAGTTTTTTTCTTAAATTAATTCTCCTATTTTGAATAAATATACATAGACAATATTGCAACATTTTTCATTTGCCGATAGTTTTCTCCTTAGCACAGTGCTTTTATATAACCTCTATTTTTCAAAGAATAAAAGTATTAAATTGCTATTAATTATTAAAAAATATGAATTGAAAGTACTTCTAAATTGGAGTCCTCACCACGACCACTTTTTTTTTTTTGAATTTTTGTGTCCAATTAACATAACTAACAATGCGTTAATAATATTATTGACAATAATATGAAAATTGGCTCTAAGAAATTTGATAAAATATTGAATTTCTTTTGCGAAAACTAGGAAAATTAAAAAAAGAATCTTCTCTCAGAAATAAATTACTTATTATTTCTAAACTTGGAATTGTCTAGCAGAGAAAAAACAATGATGGTAAAATTGGTAGTAGAAAAACAATTATCCTTATCATTAATCGGCGCAGCCGATTAATCGGCCGATTATCAAAAACCGATTAATCGGTAATCGGCCAATTTGCTTATCGGTGCATCCCTAGTAAATAATGCGTAATTATAAGTATCGTAGTGCATGATGGCAATGGTACATATTTATTATTATAATTCTTCATTAAATTAATAGGTAAAATATGAAATAACATAATTCTCCCTAATAGCGGACACCTCCCAATAACGGGCAAAACTTCCGGTTCCGTTACTGTCCGTTATTCGGGGATTTTACTGTAATTCTAAACTTTCATCAAAGCGATCGCTCGGAAAGTGTCTGTTGTGTTTAGAAAATTTCGATGTCTGCCCTATTCGGAAAATTACAGAACCAACTGTGTTGGTCCCGTTGCTGCCCGATTTCGAGCCATATGCTGAACGTAATTTTAATTGTGAGTAAATAATAGAAGATAGTATTCCCTCTTAAGAAAACTTGTCACGTTAGGTCATTGTGACCTCTCAAAAAGTTTCAATTTTCCCAAGAATTCTCGCAAGTAATTTCACCACATTAACCTCAATTCTCGGAGGTCACTGTGACCTCCTAAAAAGTCATTTTTCCCCCAAGCAAAAAGTGCCGCTCCTGCCATTTGACTCGTGAAAAATTAATCCTTTTCTTGTTAAATCGAAAGACTTTATTTTAACACAATGCATTATTGATGCAAATATTTTTTATTCAATTGTTTCTGAAGTGACATTTCAACGTATTATCAACTAAATGCACTTTAAGCTCTTATTACCGTTTTAGGCCTCCAGTGTGATTAATTCTTTTGCAACACAAGCCTAAACATAACAATTCGTTTCTCAAAGCACACCCGCCATTTTGGAGCCTCCCATTTTTAGGGATCCTAGATCCTCATGATTTGGATCTTGGAAGCGGAAAATTTGCGTATGTTAGTTTCAAAGACTTGTTTTCACCTCCATGAAATTTCATCTAAATAGGAGGTGGTCGGAGTCGGAGTCCACATGTTTTTCAACGACTCCGACTCTTTTGGTCCAAAATCCA
>JAXGGA010016680.1:0-26147 GCA_038373865.1 Uloborus plumipes | reverse complement strand
TTAAGTTTGAGCAGTAGAGTAGTAATAGTAAGTATGTATCAGTTGAAGTCAGTATAAAAGTCAAGTTAATAGTTTCAGTATAAAGTCAGTAGTAGTATTATAAGTTAGTCAAGTAATAAGTATAAGTAGTCGAGTTGTAAGTAGTCCAGTAGTTGTTTTAAAGTTTGAGTAATAGTGAAGTAGTAAGAGTAGTAGAGCTAAAGTTTTAGTATATAAAGTAGTAGTTAGTTTAGTACAGTTAAACGTAAGTAAGGTTAAGTGAGTAGTGTCAGTAAAGTATAGAAGAGTATAGTAGTAGTAGTTTAAGTAGTATAAGTTAAGAAAGAAGTTAAGAGTAGTAGAAGGTTAGACACGTCAAGAGTATGTTAGTTAAGTAGTAGTTAAAGCCGTAGTTAAGTTAGTATAGGAAGAGTAAGTCAGTAGTTGTTAGTATGTATAAAGTTTAAAACAGTAGTAGTTACACGTAAGTAGATGTCAGTAGAGCTTAGTTAAGTCAAATCCAAAGTTTAGTTAGTTTTGCTAGTCGTAAGTCAGTAAGTAAAGAGTAAGTTATAGTAAGTTAGTAAAGTTTGTAAGTAGTTAAGTCATGAACGAGTAGAAGTAAGTTAGTTAGTAAGTTAGTTAGTGGAGTAGTCCAGTTAGTCAGTTAGTAGTACAGAGAAAGAAAGAGTATTAGTAAGATAGAGTAAGTAGTAGTCAGATAGTAGTCTGTCTGTAGTACAAAGGGTTAAGTTAGTATTAGTAGTAGTAGAGTAGTAGGATTGAAGTAGCACTACGTTAGTAGTCAGTAGTTAGTAAGTATTAAGTTTAGTGAGAAGTAGTGTAAGTATTACTAGTAGGTATAGTAGTAAAGTTAGTTAAAGAAGTAGTATGTAGTAGGTAGTCTATAGTAAGTTTCAAGTAGAGTTAGTAGTATAAGTAAGCGGAGATAAGTAGTACAGTAGTTAATGTAGAGTAGTGAAGAGTATGTTATACTAGTTAGTAGTAGTAAAGTACTAGAGTAGTAAAGTAGTAAGTAAGTTAGCGAAGTAGTATGGAGTTCAGTAAGTAAAGTAGTACAACGTATACAGTAAGTGAGTAGTAGTAAGTAAGTAGTATGTAAAGCTCAGTTTCAGTAGCTATTAGTAGTAGTAGAGTAGATAAGTAGTAAGTTGATAGAGTAGTCAGAGTAGTTTAGTTTAGTGTAGGTTCAGTAGTTAGTAGTAGTAGGTAGTAGTGTAGTAGTAGGTAGGTAGTAGTTAGTTAGGTAGGTAGTAAGTAGGTAGTAGGTGTAGGTAATGTAGTAGTAGGTAGTAGAGTAGATGTAGGTAGTAGTTAGGTGAGGTAGTAGTAGGTAGTAGTAGTAGGTTAGTAGTAGGTAGTAGTAGTAGTAGTAGGTAAGTAGTAGTAGGAGTAGTAGGTAGTAGGTAGTAGGTAGGTAGTAGGTAGTAGGTATGTAGGTATGAGTAGGTAGTGTAGTTAGGTAAGTAGTTAGTAGTAGGTAAGTAGAGTAGTAGGTAGGAACGTAGTAAGGTAGGTATTAAGATAGTAAGTAGTAGGTAGAGTAGTAGTAGGTAGTATAGGGTAGGTAAGTAGGTAGTAAGTAGTAGGTAGTAGGTAGTAGTAAGTTAGTAGTAGTAGGTAGGTAGGTAGGTAGAAGTAGTAGGTGGTATAGGTAGGTTGGTAGGTAGTGTAGTAAGTAGTATGTAGTTAGGTAGTAGTAGTTAGTAGTAAGGTAGAGTTGGAGTACAGAGTAGTAGAGTAGTAGTTAGTAGGAGTTAGTAGGTAGTATGTAAGTAGTTTATAGTAGTAGTAGTTAAGTAGTGAGTATATTAAGTATAAGTAGTAGTATAAGATAGTAGTAGTAGGAGTGTATGTAGTAAAGATAGTAGTAGTTAAGTAAGTAAGAGTATAGGTAGAGTAGAAGAGTAGTAGTAGATAGTAGGTAAGTAGTTAAAGGTAGTATAGTAGAGTAGTTGAGTAGAGTAGTAGTAAGTGGTAGTAGGTAAGTAGTTTTAGTAGTAGTAGTAGTATAGTAGTAGTTGTAGTAGTAGGTAGTTAGTAGGAATGTAGTAGAGTAGGTAAGTTAGTAATAGTAAGTAGAGTAGTAGTAGTAAGTAGTAGGTAGTTAGTACAGTAGTTAGTAGTAGTATAGGTAGTAGAAGAGTAGTAAGCTCAGAGTAGTAGTTTTAGTAAGTAAGTCAAGTTGAGTAGTTGTAGTAGTTAGTTAGTCTAGTCTAGAAGTAGTAAGTAGTAGAAGTTGTAAGTAGTAGTAGTCAGTCAAGAGTAGTAGTGCAGAGAGTAGTCGTAGAGTAGCTGTTAGTTCTGTAGCAAGTAAAGTATGTAGTTGATAGTTGTAGTCGTTAGAGTAGTAAGAATCACACCGTGAGTTAAGTAAGAGTAGTAACTGTAAGTAGAAGTAGGAGTATAGTAGTTTAGATTAGTATAGTGACGTTAAGAGTTTCAGTAGTAAGTCAAGTAGTAGGTTGAGAAGTAGTACAGTTTAGTCAGTCAGTCAAGTAAGTAGTAGTATGTTAGAGTTAAGTAAGAGTTCAGTAGTTTTAGTTACGTTAGATAGAGTAGTAGTGAGTCTAGTAGTCAGTTAGTATGTTCGTAGTAGTAAAGTCTGCTCAGTCACAGTTCTGTAGAGTTTTAGTAAGAGTAGTTCAGCTATGTAGTAGAGTAGAGTATAGTTAGGAGGTAAAGGAAGTGGTGCAGTAAGAGAAGTCGTAGTCAGTAAGTTTTGAAGTAAAGTAGTATAGTAAGTCCATAAGAGTGATAGTCTAATGTAGTAGTGCAGTAGTCAGGAGTTAAGAGCTAGTTAAGTTAGCAGTTCAGTAGTAGTAGTAGTAGTTCAGTAGAGATGTATAGTAGTAGATGTAGTAGTTAAGTAAAGTTAAGTGCAGTAAAGTCGTTAGTGAAGTCGTAGAAGTTACAGTTTTAGTCTGTAAAGTATCTGTAATAGTGGGCAGCTTAGTATCGAAAGTTTATACTAAGTAGTCAAAGGAGTAGTAGCAGTATGTCTAAGTAGTTAGTAGATAGTTTAAAGTTGTCAAAGTCGAGTTTCCAGTTAAGTCCAGAGACAGTAGTAGTAGGAGTGTTAGTCAGTTAGTAGGTGTAGTAAAGTAGTAGTAAGAGTTAAGTATGTTGTAGTAGTCACAGATTATAGTAGTGAGTTAGGTGTATAGTGAGTATCAGTGTCTTATAGTAGTAGATGTCTAGTAAGTAGGTATGTGAGTAAGTAGTAGTTCGTCAATGTCTAAGGCAAGTAGTTAGTAAGTTTGTAGTAATTGTTGTTAATGTACAGTAAAGTAAGTCAGCTAAGTGTAAGTAGAGTAGTAGAAGATTAGAGTAGTAGGAGTTTAGATAAGTGAGTAGTAGTCAGTAGACTGTCAGTAGTATAGAGTTCTTAGTAGTACGTTAAGTACGATAGCAGTAGTAAAGTAGGTCTAGTACTAGATAGGTAGCCGACAAAGTGCTAAGTCATAGTAAGTAGATAGTTGCTAAGTAAGTATTTAGGTAGTCAGTCAGTAGTAGTAAGTTAAGTAGTTATAAGTAAGTTACAGTAGTGTTAGTTAGAGTAGTAAGATAGAGTTGTACAGTAGTAGTTGTAGTAGTAGAGTCACGCTAGTAAGATATGAAGTGTAAGTTCAAGTTCAGAATCAGAGTAGTTATAAGTAAGTGCAGTAAAGTAGTATCAGTCAGTAGTAGAGTAACCGGTAAGTACGGTAGAGTTAGTCGTAAGTGAGAAGTTCAGTATAGTAGTTAAGTACAAAGTGCAACGTAGTAAAGTTAGTAAAGTCAAAAAGTAGTAGTAACGTTAGGATAGTAGTTAGTAAGTAGTAGTAGCAGTCAGTAGTCAGTCAAGAGTTGCTACAGTTAGGGGTAGTCAGAAGTGAGTAGTAAAGAAAAGTAGTAGAGTAGTAGTAGTCTAGTAATGTGTCAGTAGTAGTAACGTATAGTTAGTCAAGTTACAGTAAGTAGTAAGTAGTAAGGTATGTTAGAACAAGACAGTATGTAAAAAGTGAGTAGGTAGAGTAGTAGTAGTAGTTAGTTTTAGTAGTAGTAAGTAGTTAGTAGAGAAGTACGTGAGTCGTAGAGTAGTTGTTTAGAGAGTAACAATAGCAGTTAGTAGAGTAAGTAGTTAGTAGTAAAAAGTCGTAGTCAGTAGTAAGTCAGTTAGACGTCAGGTAGTAAGTGTAGTAAGTGTCGGTTGTAGTAAGTAGTCAGTATTTAAGTAAGTAGTTAGTAGTCAAGTAGAGTAGAGAGTAGTAAGTCAGTAGTAAGACAAGTCAAGTTATAGTAGTAGTAAGTCTCGCAGCAGTTAGTAGGTCAGTAGTAAGTAAGAGAGTAGTAGTAATAGTACAGTCAGTAGGTAGTTCAGTCGTTAGTTAGAGAGTAGTCAAGTGAGTTCTGTCAAGTCGTAAGATAACGTAGTAATACAGTATAGTAGTATAGAGTAGTATAGTACGATGAGTTAGTAGATAGTAGGTAGTAACGTAGTTTACAGTTGTAGCGTAGAGGAGTATAGTGAAGTAGTATGTTTAGTTAGTAGAGTTAATAAGTGAGAGTTACAGTAAGTTAGTAGAGTAGTAGTAGTGTAGGTAGGAGTAGTAGTTTAGTAGGTTAAGTAGCTAGTAGAGACTAGTAGTAAGTAAGGAGCTATGTAAGTAGAGTAGTAAAGTCAGTTTACGCAGGAGGTAAAGCAGTAGTACTGAGCTATTAGAGTAAGTAGTAGTAGTCAGTTAGTATAGTAGTGTAGTAGTAAGTAGTCTAGTATAGTAAGTCGTAGCAAGTAGTAAGATTTAGTAGTTAGTAAAAGTAAGCGTTAGTAGTAGTCATGTAGTTGAAAAGTAGCAGTAGATAGTAGTAGTAATAGTTGTAGAGCGTAGTCAGTATAAGGGGGTTAGATAAGTATGTTAAACAAGGTAGAGTAAGTATGTGAGTTCTGAGTCAGTACGTTCGTTAATAGTTAGTAGAGTAGTAAGAGTTAAGTAGTTAAAGTTATAGTAAGTATTAGGTCTAGAGTCAGAAGCAGTAGTTCAGAGTAGAGTAGTTAGATAAGATAGTAGTTGTTAGTTGTCATAGAGCTTAGTAGTAAGTAGAGTAGAGTCGTCAAGTATAGTTAGTGTCAGTAAGTAGTACAGGTTGTATATGTGTAAGTATTAAGTCAGTAGTAGTGTAAGTAAGAGAGTTAGTTAGTTTTAGAGTTGTAGTTAGATTGTGTATCGTAGAGTCAGTAGTAAGAGATAAAGTTTAGTTAGTAGCAGTAGTTAGTAGAAGTAGTTTAGTATAAGGTAAAGTATAGGTAAAAAGTAGAGTAGGTAGAGCTAGTAGTAAGTCCAGTAAGTAAGTACTGTTAAGTAGTAGACGAGTAGATCAGTAAGTATAGGTAGTGGTTTGTAGTAGTTAGTAGAGTAGAGTTAGTAGTTAGTTCAGTCTAGTAGTAGTCAGTCAGCGCAAGTAGTAGTATGTAGTTGTTAAGGTTATCGATATATCGTAGTCAAGAGAGTAAAGTTAAGATGAGTAGAGTCAACTAGAGTAGTAGTACAGAGTAAAGTTAGAGTAGTTTAAGTTAAGTCAGTAGGGATGTAAGGTAAGGTTTTTAGAGTAGTAGTAAGAGTAGGTCAAGTAAGTAGTAAGTAAGTCAAGTATTAGTAGCTTAACGAGTTACAGTCAGAGTAGTTAGTCAGTAGTAGATAAGAGAGTAAGCAGAGTAGTTAGTAATTTAAGTTAGTACAGTGAGTGAAGAGTAGTTCTAGTAAGTTAAGTAGGAGTTATAATGTAAGAAATTAGAGTTAGGTTGTAGTAGTCTGTGTAGTATCAGTTAGGTAGTAGTAAGTCAGTAGATAAGTAGAGTATAGTAGTCTAAGTGAAAAAATATGTCAGTAGTAAGAGTGTATAAAAGTAGTGAGTTAGGTGTCAGTAGAATGTAGTAGTAGTAAGTAGAGTCTCCACAGTTAATAGAGTAGTAGTATATGCAAGTAGTAGTGAGTCAGATAAGTAGTTAGAGTATAGAGTATAAGTAGTAGTTGAAGAGCTAGTATAGTCGTAGTTTAGAGCTAAGTAGAGTAGAATGTAACGAGTAAGTCAAAGTAGTAGTAGTAGTAGTAAAGTCAGAGTTGTATAGTCAGCATGTCTAGTAAGTGCTGAGACAAGTAGAGTGATAGTAGTTGAGAGTAATATGTCAAAAGAGTCGCATAGTACGTCAGTTAAAGTTAGTTTTAGTAGTTGAGATAAGTTGTAGTAAGTTCAAGTTAGAGTAGTCAAGAAGTAAGTGATAGAAAGTAGTAGTAGGAAAGAGTAGTAGTAGTAAGTAGTAAAAGTAAGTAGAGTAGTAACGTTAGAGTAGATAGTAGAGCAAATAGGAGTTGTAGTAACAAGTATAAGGATAGTAATAGAGAGTAGTATTGTCAAGTTAGTATAGTAGAAGTAGTAAGTAGTAGAGTAGTAAAGTTTAGTAGGTAAGTAATGTCGTAGTAGTACATAGTTTAGTTCCAGTAGTAGGTAGAGTCAGTAGTAGTAGTCGAGTACGTCAGTGAGTAGTTAGTTTGCAGTACATGTAGAGAGTAGTAGTAGTCAGTAGTAGTTGAGTAACTAGTAGTGCACAGTAGTCTGTAAGTCAGAAGCTAAGACAGTAGTAAGTAGTTCAAGTTGTCAGTACGTTAGTGTAGTTAGTTAAGTTATAGTTAGTTGTTAGTAGTTGAAGTAGCTAAGTAGCTAGTGCCTAAGTAGAGTTCAAGAGTTAAGAGTAAGTAAGTACAGTAAGTAGTAGTTAGTAAGTTTAGAAAGTAGTAAAGTAAGAAGTAGTATAATGTAGTATGTAGTAGTGATAAGAGGTCAGAGAGTAGTCTAATGTAGGTGTAGAGTATGAGAGTGTAAGTAAAGTCAGTAGCAGTGTATGGTAAAGTGCGTCTAGGAGCAAGTAGATCAGTAGGAGTTAAAGTTAGTCAAAGTAGAAGTTAGTAGTAGAAGTAAGTGAGTAGTAGTTGTTAAGTAAAGTTTAAGTAGTAAGAGTTAGTTAAAGTTAGTAAGTAGAGTAGTAGAGTAGTGTAGCAGTGTTTAGTTTAGTGAGTTAAGTGCAGTAGTAAGTTATAGTAAGTATAAGTAAGTTAGTAGTACGTTGTAGTCAGGTAAGAGTAGTGAGTAGTACAGTAGTAGGTTAGTGTAGTAGGGTAGAGCCTAGATTGAGTGTAGTTAATGGTTAGTAAAGTAAGAGGAGTAGCAGTAGTAGTAAGTAGGTAAGTAAGTTAGTAGTTAGTAGAAAAGTAAGATGTCAAGTTCGTAAGTAAGATAAGATAGGAAGTAAGCAGTAGGAGTAAGTAAAGTAGTGTCAAGTTATAGTTCAAGTTTGAGGTAGTTGTAGTGAGTGTAGTCAGTTAGTATGAGTAGTAGTTAGTAGAGTTTAGTAGGTAGAGTTACACACCGTGTCAGTTAAGTCAGCATCATGAGTAAGTAGTAGAGAGTAGTAAGTAGTTTAGTTAAAAAAAGTTAAGTAATAGTAAGAGAAGAGAGTAAAAAATAGTAGTACTAGAGTATAGTAAGAGTACGAAGAGTACAGTAGAAGTAAGAAGTTAAGTAGTATAGTTAGTTAGAAGTATGTAGTAGTTTTAGTTTTGTTCAGTAGTTTACAGTATAGTAAGTAAAGTAACAGTAAGAGTGTAAGTAAGAGTAGTAAGTTAGAGTATAGTGTAGTAAGGAGAAGTTTAGAGTAGTAGTAGGAAGTAGTGAGTAAGATGGAGTAAGAGAGTAGTAGTACAGTTAATGATCGTAGTAGTTGAAGTTGTAGTGTCGTAGTAGTAAAGTACAGTAAGAAGTAGTAAGTAGTTAGTAGTTTGTACCTAGTTAGTTAAAAGTAGTATGTGAGTAGTAAAAGTAAGAGTAGAGGTTTAGAAGTAGTAGTAGGTAAGTCTAGAGAAGTATAAGCGTAGTAGTTAAGTATTTTTGTAAATTAGAGTAGTTAAGAGTCAGTAATAAAGTAAAGTTAGAAAGTAGTAGTATGATCAGTAGAGTATTAGTAGCTAGAGTTTAGTAGGTAATTGTATGATTGTTAAGTAACCAGTAGATTTAGAGTAGTAGAAGTGTTAGAGAGTACAAAAGTAGTTATAAGTAGTTCAAACTAGTAAAACATAAAAAAGAGTAGTAGTAGATAGTTAGTTGTTAGTAGAGGTATTATCGTAGAGTAGTATAAGTAAATAGTTGTAGAGCCAGTAAACAGTAAGTGTAAGTATTAGTTAGTTAGTAGTGGGTAGAACAGTATATAGTAGTAAAGTTTCAGTTTAGTTAGTAAGTTAGAGCGAGTATAGTGAGTGTAAGTTATTAGTCAGTAAGTCGTAGAGTTCAGATGTAAAGCAGTCAAAGTAGTAGTACAGTAGATACAGAGATTGATTATAGCAGACAGTAACAGTATTAAAAGTAGTAATGCAAAAGAGTATAGTCAAGCAGTTTAAGTAGTCATTGAGAAAAGTAGTTTCAGTTAAAGTAAGCGTGAAAGTAGTTTAAGTTAAGAAAAGTCAGTGTGTAAGTCGTAAGTCAGTTAAGTTAGTATTAGTAGAAGTCAGTAAATAGAAGTAAAAGGGGAAAGTAGTCAATGTCAAAGTAGAAGTTCTACCAGAGTAAGTAAGTTAAGTAGAAGTTGTAGTAAGAGAGTAGTATAGTTCATGTAATGTTGATCTAAATGAAAGTTCAAGTCAAGGAGTAAGTAGTAAGACAGTCAGTAGTATTTTGACAGAAGTAGTAGTTGTTTAGGATGTATCTAGTAGTAGTTAGTTAGCAAAAGTAAGTAGTAGTTAAGAGTAAGTAAGTAAAAGTAGTTACAAGTAGAAGAGATAGTAGTATTAGTCAGTAGTTTAGTAGTATGTAGTGACGAGTATGTTAAAGTAAGTCAGTACTAGTCTTAGTTGGTAGTAGTAGTTGTGTCAAGGTTAGTAGTAGTAGTATAGAGTAAGGTATGTTCCACAACCCAAAAACAATAATGTAAAAGAAGTTTGTTCAGAGAGCAGTAGTATTTAGTAGGTGAGTATAAAGTACAAGTTGTTTGTAAAGTAGTAGTACGTAAAAGAGTTTAGTCAGTAAGTCATATAAAGTAAAAGTAACAGTAGTAGTTAAGGAGGTCAGAAAGAGTTAACAGTAGTAGTAGGTAAAAAGTACAAGTAGTTCAGTCGAGAAGTAGTACATAGAAAAGTAGAAGTAAGTTCAAGATAGTAGTATTACAATGAGATTGATGGAGAGATAGATAGTGAGTGTGTTTGTAAAAAGTACGTAACTTTCAAATTCAGACTTCCAAAATTCGGCGAATTTCTAGACAATACGGGACAAGTTTTTTAAGCTCAGTAAACCTCCGGAAAAACTATTTATTAGGAGATCTAAAAATCTTACTCTGGTCCTGTTTTTGATATACTGTACTATGAATCCCTAACATTGCTAGCTCTTAAAATTCCATTCTAGATTATCTTGATTATATAATTGCAGTTAAATTTTGAAGATTTCAGGATAAACGTACTTCAATAACTTCATTTTCTCCACAGTGGACGTACCTCTCGTAACGGACTGGTACCTTACAAATGATACGTCCGTTACGAGAAAAAAAAACCATCCCTATACTATATTTGGAAAATCTTCTAAAGTTAATTGTATTATATAAAAGTATGAGCCCTGTGTTCTTCATAAATTCATGCAACGAAACAAGAATCTGACATATTTGGAGCCGTTTCTAGAGCCTGATTGCCGCAGGGGCACGCGGGGCACAGGTCCCTCTTTTTAGATTTCATGGGGGGCCCAAAATCCCCTTTGTCCAATGCCTCTTAAATACTAAAAGCGTACTGTATATTTTACTAAAATGTCTACTATATGTTTTACTATTATACTAAAAGCCTACTGTGTATGTCGACATATATTTTTCTCTTAATAATTTGATGGCATTATTGTTTTTTTTTAAGTTCGATCTTTGCTCAAAACTTTTATTTCATTCTGGTATTGTAGGATTTTTTTTTTTACTCGTAACGCGTAACTGAGGAGGGGGGTGAAATATAAATATGCCCCATGTCCAATGTCAAAATGATCGGGCTCTGGTCGTTTCTGGCTTTTGTGTGCAGCATTTGATCTTTTTATTAAAATGGAATTGCCCTGTTTCAATATACCTTCATTATTGTAAGCTTATTACGTTACGTCATTCAATAAAAGCACAGCTTCTGTTGGCCAGTTCCGCTATTGCCATTTTATTTACATATGTATTAATTTATTTTGTATGTAATTGCAAAATATGCATTTTAATACCCACTGTTTGCATCTGTTAATAAATATTAAATGTGAGCATTGTATGTGCTTTTCCACCTGTTCATATTCCACAAAATGATTCCCATTAATTTTAGTAAAATTTCGTCAATAGTCCAGTCAAATTAGACATTAAAATCGCAAATCAAGATGTTGTTTTGAATTTTTAATACGTTGTTTGGGTCCCTTAGAGTAGTGCAGGGGTGCCCACAGGGGGGATTATGGCGCAAGTTGCGCCATCAAAATTTTTGGGGGGGATTTTTTTAACTTATTTATTTATTAATTTAAATTATTTATTAATTTATTTTTTCAATTTAAATTATGTATTAACTTTTTTTTAATTATTTTTAAATTATTTTTAATTTTTTTTTTTTAAATTTACGGTTTTTTTTTCTTTCTTTTTTTTTGTGTGAAGTTAATATCGAAAAATATTAACTTCTTTTTGAACGATTTGTATCTGAATTGTTGCTGAGTAATTAGAATAATACTGCTAAGCGGGGGGGAAAAAGATACGCTATCAATTCAACTTCAGCATTACCACTGACACCATAACAAACCTCGGCTCAAATGCAAAATAGGAACTTCCAGCCTAAACATTATTTATTAGTGGCGCCTGGAACTCGTTATTTGCGCGAGTGTTTTAGCTGCTGCATTTCACCCTAATAGACAAATAACATCAACAAAATGACATATATATATACCGTTTTACAACTACAAAATTATGCAGTTTTTCTGCTCCGAAGTCATTCCAACGTTTGATATTATTATTTTTATTACTTTATTATTTTTTTTACACTTCAGTTCAGTTTAATCTTAACACTGGGTGATAAAGATTTCTCAATGAGGAGTGTCACAGTTTCTGCCTACCGTAATGTTGCCATATTAATGTGAGATGCGCTGTTATCGACTATTTTGTAGCAGTTTGTCGCGTTCATAGCAAGGACGTAGCTAGGGGGGTGCAGGGGGGTGCAGCTGCACCCCCCTAGATCAGAGCCAATGGGAGGTCACTGTGACCTCACCTCCCATTATTTTGTTCTTTTAGAAATATTTTATACCATCGATTGGTTTAAGATGTGCATGACTGAATAAAGTATAGTTTCTTTGAGTTCATAATTTCTTCCTTTTTTTAGTGCAAATAGAATTTCAAGCACTTTTTTCTCTTTCTTTCTTTATTTCTTCTTTCTGTTTTTATTGAAAAATTTGACTTTTATGCTAATTTTTGGGAACTTTATATAAACTGCGTTATTATATCTAGTATTGATTACTTTTCAGAAAATGATAGTAAGCTTGCTTGTTTTTGAGGAGAAAATTTTTAATTTACCGAATGAAATTCAGAACTTTACTGAATGATTAAAAAATAAATAAAATACAAGAATCCATACTTATCTATGTCTACCAAAAGAGACGTGAGGCATCTCGAAAATAAATAAATAAATTAATTAAAGAAAAAAAAAGGAAATTAAAAAATAAAATAAAGAAGTTTAGCCTTGCAATACTCTCACTGTTTTCAAATTTCATCAGCCAATTTGTATCGGATAAAACTTTTTGGGAGGTCACAGTGACCTCCTATTGGGGTGCCACTGCTTGCACCCCCCTAACGTGAGTCCTAGCTACGCCCTTGGTTCATAGTAAATGGCGGTTCAAGTTTTGTGAAATTTTAAAAGAAATCCTTCGAAGATGTCTAGAGCTCTTTAAACTTCGTTCAAATATAAATGTTTAGAAGTACTTTGCAACACTGTGCACAGACAAGACAAATGGACTGAACATTGTCGCAAAAAGCATACATATAAATTTAGAAATAATATTAATATCAAGTACAAAGTTGTAGCTGCTAAGAAAGGCAGTAGTACTTGGGATAAAGCGACTAGTAACACGGGTGCAGGCTCCATTGTTTCAACGGTGACAATGACAAATATACAAAAATGCACCATCAACTTCAAGGTAAGATTTATATTAAACATTCCTTGTAACAGTATTTTAAAACTATCTTACTTTCTTGATTATTTGATTTCAAAAAGGTACACTTTATATGTATATAAAAATATATAACCACCAAACACCTGTTTTATTAGTATTAATGACGGTTCATAGTTTTAAGTGGCTATATATGGGCATGGCTTGCATCTTAAAAATCTTGAACTGTTTTTATGCATGCGTTGAAATAGGGAATTCATTGGTTCCATGATAGCTATGGCACATGAATATTGGGCTAAAAATTAAAAGGGAGAAAATGAATTTTTTAGTGTCTGCCTGAGAAGTTAATTTGTTTGTTTCTAACGGGACTAAGATTCTTTCATGTTGCACAATTATTTCTTGATGGCTATTACCATTTGAGAGGCACCTGGACTCTTACGAAGTGGAGGGTAGGCCCGTCATTTAGGGGATCAGAGGGTCAACCCGCCCCCCCCCCCCTCCTCGGCTTTAGGAAACCAATGTGTTTACCTGCAAGTGGATGGGGTTTTTACTATTTTTTGGCATATTTTACATTGAATACATACCCATTGCCCCCGCCGGAAAAGTTTGAAATGACGGTCCAGGCAAAGAGGCATTATTTTCATTTGTTAAGTGTAAGTTATATCATTGATTTAATTTCTTGTTGCTATTGGGAATTATTAATCATTTTCATAGCTATTTTTATTATATTTATCCCACCCAAATTTATTATCTGATTTTATTAATTTATGCCTCATTATAAACTCCCAAATGAGAAAATTTTCGTGGAAATTTACGACTTCACGCTTTTGGCTGGTTAACACATATAAATATTACAATGGTATTTATCTACCTTTTATGCGTCATATTTTTAAACATTTGAATTTTCTTTCAATGTTTGATTTTACTATTAAAGATCGAGTTGAAATGATTGTTTTATTTATATGACACTCATTAATCTACGAAAATGTTTGTTTGTACTATAATAGTTATTTTCATTTGCATAGCACAAGCAAGTTTATTTAGTTAATTTATTGCTGTTTATTGTAAATATTTTTAACTAATCTTATCCCTTCAGATTCTGTTTATTTCACCCAGCCCTATTTAAACAAATAGTGATTAGAAGTATTGCATTCAGTTTATACCTTCAGTGTCTATTTTTAAGTCATAATAAAATGATAACTTTCAGTGGCGTAGCGCAGAATTTTTTTAATTAAATAATAAAAATTGTAATAAAAATAAATAAATAAATAAATAATATTAAAAAAATAAATAAATAGAGAGCGCTAAAAATAAAAAATAAATAAGTAAAACTGGGTTGGCAAAATTTTTGGGGGGGAATTTGCGCCATTGAGCTTGGGGGGGATGGGCACCCCTGGAGTAGTGTAAATCTAAGTTTGCACTTTTCTAAAACCTGTGCTCGCTGCGACACTCGCGAAAAACTGCGAAATTTTCGGACATTTTTCAGTTTTTCCTTTATAACTCCTAAACTATGCAACTTATGATTTTTGTGAATCCCCATTTTAAAGAGCACTAAATTTGCAGCAATTTAAGCTCAAGTCACGCTCTGTAGGACCAATAGCCTAGGAGATATCGTACTTCGAAAAATGGAGTTTTTTTGCGAAAAGTGAAAAAAAATATACTTCGATCATATTTTGGACCAAATATCGACATAAATTTCTATTCTACAAGACAAAAAATGGACATGTAATAACAGTACATTTAATAAGCTTTCATTCAAGCCAAAACAGTAGTCTGTAGGTTTAATATTTCTATTTCAATCGCGAAAAATAAATATTTGGAATTTTGAGAAATGAGCAAAATCATTTATTAATAAGAATAGGAGGGAGTGGACAATTAAGAAATGCTTAAAATGGTAATAAAAGGGCAACACTGTATTAAGATATTATTTTAAAAATAAAAAAAAAACTTTGCAGGTAATTTCCCCCCATTTTGTCGCTATGTTTTATGATGGTTCTTGTTGGCTGTGGTCTTATCCTGACTTTTTTCAGATTTTACCCTATCACTCCTGAACTATGCAACTTTTTATGATACGTATGTATACCCATTTTGAAGAACACTAAATTTGGAACAATTTAAGCTCAAGTGGCGTTCTGTAGGACGAATTTAGTTTAGGAGATATCGTACTTCAACAATTTGTCATTTTTTGTGAAGAATGAAAAAAATATGCTTCGATCATGTTTTGAACCAAATATCGACATAAATTCTTTCGAAAATTTCGCAGTTTTTCTCGAGTTTCACAGCGAGCACAGGTTTTAGAAAGGTGCAAACTTAGATTTACACTACCATAAGGGACCCAAACAACATATTAAAAATTCAGAACTACATCGTGATTAGCGATTTTAACTCTTTTTTCTTTTTTTTTTTTTTTTTGCACAGATTGACTGGACTATAAGTCCATAAAGGCATTTTAAGATCCTCCAGAAAAAAAGGAAGGATTTGCTGTTAGAGATGAACATTTGATCAATCGCATAGTTAATTAGAGAATTTTCGAATTTGTTTTGCCAGAAATTTTGGATTAAACAGATAAAAGCACTTAGGGCCCTGCTCCACATTAGCAGAAAACGCGACCGAAACCGAAGGCAGAAATCGAAAATTCGGGTACTTTCCATAGAAACACTATTTAATCCATGTTACGTTTCTGTTTTATTTTTCTGCTTTACGTTAATGTAGAGCTTGGCCCTTACTGTTTTTTTATTTTAGCAGATTTTTACACCATTTTGTAAGGATATATATATATATATATATATATATATATATATATATATATATATATATATATATATATATTATTGAGAAATCAGTTTTAGTATTTTATATCATTTTTTTTTATCCATCCATTTTTAAGATTAATAATTGATCAGGTACAGTATTTACAGTTGCAAAAAAGTGAATAAATTTTAAGAATTAATAGTTCCATGGTCGATATTTTCTTACCTTGAAATTGGATATTGTATAAATCCAATCAGGGGTTTTTCAGAAAAAAAAACCCTAATGGCAGCTCTGATTGTAAAGACATTTAGTAAGCACTTGCGAGCAGCAGGTCTGCCTTTCACGAATTTAAATCTTGAATTGAGGGCTTTTATAGGGCACATTTTTTTGCTGCTTAAACCTTCTTAAACAGCTTCTACTGCTTTAATTGGAGTGAATTATTTTTCTCGTTTGAACCGCCAATACGGTTCATTCACCCCTTTAATTTCTTGTGTTATTTTAGTAATGATTACCAGGTTTTGCTAATATTAACCTATTTAAAGGGTCTAATCACTGTATAAGCCAACTAGGCCGCGGCCTAGATCCCTCCAAAGGCTAAAAATTGTTTAGTCAATGTGTAAATTTGTTTTTTTCCGTACTCATCGTTGTAGTATTACCGGCCAGTTTTGGTCGTTATTCGGTTGATAAGTGGAAAAGTGCTTCAACCCTTTATGTCCCAAATTAATTGAGCAAATTTTGAAAATCAGTAGAGTCTAAGGCCCCCTACGTCTGTAGGCTCCTAAGAAAACTGTTTCCGATTGCAGGTACCATCTGTCGGCCTCTCAGCGAAGTACAAGGCGCGGCACTTAAAAGCTTCAGCATAAATCCAGCCATATAGGATTCATAATACTAAATTAATATAAGCGGGACTTCTGAGTCCCGTCGGATAATAAAGGATTAAGTCTATTCAGACGACTTGGTCGGATTGGACGGACATTATTAGGATTAAGGCCCGGTTTCCTAGGAGTGAAATCGTCGATCTCTGGCGAGGCGACAGACACGCTGCCTTCTGCGCATGCGCATGAGCCGCAGATTGACGTCGCTTCACGCCACGCTCCAATCAAACTGGTTCTGATTCCAGCGTGCGTCGCGCCCGGCGTCGACGACGGTTCTAGGAAACCAAGCCTTAAAGCCTTGGTTTCCTAGAAAGTCGCTGACGCCGGGCGCGACTGCACGCTGGAATCAGAACCAGTTTGATTGGAGCGTGGCATGAAGCGACGTCAATCTGCGGCTCATGCGCATGCGCAGAAGGCGGCGGTGACCGTCGCCTCGCCAGAGATCGACGATTTCACTCCTAGGAAACCGGGCCTTTAGAGATGTCTCTGAAGCGTAGCCGACAGCAGTACAAACAATTGTCGAACTTTGGAGACTGGCATCATAGTAGGCCTCCAGGAGATACTCCTGTTGTCGTTGTCTTGTGCTAGCCAGGATAGCAATTTAGGGTGCGCTGCTTCACTTTTCCAACTATACCGTCATTTGGTGTTAAGTTAGACCTCCACAGTACGCAAAAGTCATAAGGACCTGTTTATAGGGAAGGCAGGCAACCATTCACAGCACAACACATTCGCACGAAGAAAGAGGGGAAAATGCATTCATGCCCGAGCCGGGATTCGAACTCGGAACTTCTTCCCCCGAGTCTTTTCTCTGACAACTACATAAAGTGGCCGACAGAAGACTCTCCTTCTAGGTGCAGAAATTCTTTTGTGACAGAGTGCATGTGACTTAACGTTCACCTAGTAATTCAACCCTTTCCCTACCAATTTTTTTTCTGAGAAAAAATGAAATAAGTACTTTAATAAATCATTTACAATGCAAATATCGATTAAATTCTGAAAAAGGAAGAAAATTACGCTGAATTGTCAGCGATAGCTAGAAATACCAGCGGGATGTGGATTCACAATAATACAAAGCATATTTAGCCTATAGGGTCATATGAAACTGCCCGCGGGACATACATGTCCTGATGGTAGCAAAAGGGTTAAGTTCACTGTGAGACTAGGGCTTCCAAATTTGGAAAACAGACAAATCTTCAAGAAAAGTCATGTCTTAGGAAACCTAACATAGTCCCTTCTGGGTGACATCCAATATATTAACATATATTTACTACTTAGGTAATTGATATTTCCGTTTTTCTATTAACTATGTTCTAATATATATTTTTTTGTCCTGTAGGTAATTCAAGTGACAACTACCTCACATTTCATCCAGACATGGAGTTTATGTCTAACCTGCAATGGGCTCGTGTTCGATACCCAAATTCTTCATTTACGGACATTACATCCTCCGTGCTAAGGTGGAGAAAGGACCCTATAGGGGATCTCATTGTACCCTGTTCCAATCCTCATTGCCAACAAGCCAAACTTGAACTTTTAGTGCGCAAACGGCGAGTGAAGAGGTCAACGTGCAGCAAGCAGTGTTGCCGGCGCTCACTCAAAATTTCCTTCAAGGAAATAGGTTGGGACTGGATTGTGCAACCGATAGAATTTGAGGCCTTTTATTGCAAAGGCCGTTGCAGAAATGTGTCTGACGATTATGCCAGCACGCATGCATTAATGCAAAGTATCCTGAACTATAAAGGCCATCAGGTGTCTAGGCCGTGTTGTGCTCCACGCAAATTGAGACCTCTCAATTTACTGCATTATAATGATAAAGATCCTCCTGAGTTAGTTGTTACGCGGCAGAAAGGCATGATAGTTAAGGAATGTGCCTGTCTGTGAGTAACACAAAAGTGAGTTCAGTTTGGCCAACAACTCCCGCTGGCTTGGTGCAACTATTGGTGACAAACAATTTGTACATGATGGTGGCAATTTGTTCTACAAGAAACAAATGCTTTTTGCGAAACGGGAAGTTTTTCAAGAAAACTTACAAGCCAGAACGCAACAAAATATATTCCTATACGAAAACACCAGTTATTTATAAGCCTTTATAACTCTTCCTCGTTAGATTAGGTATTGAGTATATGAATGTAAATTTTGTGTCACTGTTTTCAAGTTTGAAAAGTGTGTAAAAAAGTTTTTTGATGAATACTGAAACCAAGTTGAGTGGACTGTTAATTGCCACATGTGATCTGTTAAAGGATGTTGTCACTATAACTCATGAATATATCAATCTCAGGTGTTGTGAACTGGAATCCTGTTTCCTTATCAATTAAATTATTTTATTTACAATGAACTATTACTTGTGTATAATATTATGTATGTGTACAGCTTGTTAATGTCCTTTGTATATTTATGTATATATGTTTTGTAAGGACAAAAAGTTCTTTTTAGAAAAAAGTAGTAAAAAAGAAAGATGAAGGGAAAATATTTACATCTTAGCTTATAACTTTAGACCCTGTCTCTCAATTCAAGGATCTTATATGTCAAATTCAGCTTTACACTGTAGGAAATACGTCATAAAATTGTAAGGAATTGCTGTTTGATATTAATCATACTATTTGTGCTACAAAATCAATTTCTGTAAAAAAAAATTCAAAAAAAAAGCAATAAAGTAAAATAACACTTTGTTAATAAAAGCTATTTTCTTCCGGCACATTCCACATGGGTGACGAAGTGAATAAGCTCATATTTGGCTCCAGAAAATGCACCCTAAACTCTAACGAATTGGATTAAAGTGCATTTTAATTCATTTCGTCGCCCATGTGACGCCTTTGCACTGCAGCTTGTTGGTCGCTCATTTGAGCTTTTGTTGTCAAGTTTACAATAATAAAGATTCTCTGCATTTTATTTTTCGTGTTACTTTTGTAATGTTTTATCATTTCTTGCATTTAACATGAAGATGAGAATAGTAAACAAATGATATGCAACTGATGTGTACTGTTTCCACAAATGATACCATTTTGATTCTTTGGCAAGGCACATGGGCGCCCATATGCAAAATTTTAAGGGGGGGCTCAGATATTTTCCTCTGTTAATGTACAGGGTGTCCACTCCTATCGTGGCCCAATAGCTAATTTCTAAACCGTTAGAGATAAGCATATAGTTTATTTGGGAAAAAATCTCCAAATTACGAAAGAAATTTTGGGTCTATTCAATGTTTTTCAAAAAATCAAATTTTGAAAGAGTTACGAAATTTAAATTTTTATGCAGCCCCCAGTCCTATAAATCATATTTAGTAAAACATTCTTGACACTGTAACGTTTAAAACTTAAAAAAAATCACTCTTCTACCACAAAAATAGACCGAGTTATGACGTTTTGAAAAATCAAGATTTTGCATTATTTCATGACGTCATCGAAAGATCGCTTAAGGGACCGTATGCGAAATCCTTCAAAAATCTTGATTCTTTGATTGTGTGTTTCTTTGATTTACTAAGAATATGAAGCTACTAGATTTGCTAAGATATAAGTTTTTTTAATTTACTCTGACTTAATTGTTATTGAGATTACTGAACACATTTTGACCACTTACAGATAATGTATTTATGTGCGTTGCGAGGTCGTATCCAGAAAAAAATTTCGGGGAGGGCGCATTTCGCACATTGACCAAACACTCTTTTTTGTGCGTTATGAGTCTTTTTCTTACGCCCCCCCCCCTGCTTTTCTTGTGTTTTTTTTATTTTTTATTTTTATTATGTTTTGTTGTCTATTGTTTAGACTGATCTTTATTGAGGTAAGGAAATCAAAAGAGAGATGCAACGAACGCTTTTAAGTGGAGTAGAATATTCTTAGTTTTTGGGGGGGGCGGGGGTTTTTCCCCCGGAGAAATTTTTGAAAAAAAAAAGCTTTCAAATTCTGTATTTTGAGGCCTTTTATGGGGCAATTGGGACTTCAAAAATGTGTTGGAAAATAGGCAAAATAAAAATTTGTAAATGTTCGGCATTCTTTTGCAAATTAAGATCACTTTTTTTTTTTTTTTTTTTATAGTTTAACAAACAATTCACATTAATCGACCGAGAGGAAGAACGAGGGAGGAGAAAAGATAAACACATCATCACTTGCTTACATCGATTTTCAGTATAGTTACATAGTAGTTTATGATTAGTTTCCTAACTCACCGACAGAAACAGCACTTAATAGGATTAAATGATAAAAAGTATAGCACGCATAAAATCCTTTAAAGAAATAGTGTAGAGATTTAAAAAATGATTTAAGGAAAGAGTAATATTCCGGCCATTCAGTTAATTCATAGTTTAATAAGAAATATAATTGAGCACTTTTTAAGGAGTTTCAAAAAGGTATTAAATGATTTCAAAGAATCTAGAACAGCTCCCTCCCCTTCCCTCCCGAAACCAGAAATGTTTTGTAATGTAAAACATAAAAAAAAATTTTCTTTTTTCCAAATTCCAAACGCCAAAAACTGCCGAATTGTCTTGCCATCCTCCTTAACCGCTAGTCCGCAGATATAGGGAGTTTCCCATGCAAATGTGGCGTCGGTTGACCCACGAATCCGCCTTTGTTTTTCTATGTAAGAATGTAGGACAGGGGTGGCCAACCCGCGGCACGCGTGCCACAATGTGGCACGGCAGAGTAATAACAGTGGCACGCGAAGACTTTTTGAAAAAATTCTAAAATTGAGGGGAAAATGTCGATCTCAAAAATATTGATAAAAACTAAGACCCTTAAACTGATAAATATAATGATATTATGACGATTAAGTGTTAGGAGGCTGGCTTACAAATTGTCTTAACTACAATATTACAAAGTACTTAGCATTAGCTTCGGTCATCCAACAAAAGTTGTGACGCTACAGACAATGCTTTGTAAAGCATATGTGTGTGCTTGACACGAATGAAACTTTCGATGGATTCTTGATCTGCAAAAAGTTAACTCTGCAAATAAAATTAAGAAACCACATTAGGCAAATTTCGGTGTAGTTGCACAGATGAAGACCCTTAAATTGTTCTTGTTACATTACTTGAAAATAAATTGGGAAAAAAACTTCAAAAGTATCATCGAATCGTTTATCACAAACTCCTTGCCAAAGAATGAGACTTTTTCTCTGCTTGTGACCCTGCAGAGTTCACTATATCAACAATCTACGAATTAGAGCTCTGAATGTTTTGGGGACTTTTCCCAGGAGAAAGAGGAGAGCATGGCAAGTTACTCCTTCATTAATATGTGCAATAGCTGTACAAAAGAAAAATAGTCATAAGATTTTAGAATTTTAGGGAGTGTGTTTTTTAAAATGTCTGGATGGAAAGTAATGAGGACTTGCTACTTAGGAATAAAGAATAGCAAATGAATTTAGCTATGTCATCTCTTATTATCCGGCCGTTACAGTATCTTTTTAACAATTTTCTGTAATTTACGTGAAAAACGTAATTCTTTGAAACCTTTTGTTTCTGTACGTGTTTAACAATCCAGAGGCGGATCAAGTGAAGTGGGGGCCCCAAGCGGTAAAAGTTTTAGGGGCCCCTCCATCCCAATCTAAAAAAGGGGGGAGAACCCCCCCCCCCACGAGAAAAAAACTCAATACAGTTTACCAATATTTTTTATTTACATACCTCATTTTAATTTTCGTCTAGATGTAATTGCAGCAAAATCAAAAATTATGTTTTCCGTGTCGACGCGGTTCAACAGTTTCTGTTCAATATACAGTATTTCTAAGTTGTTAAGTTTCTGTTCTCCCATTTTACTACGTAAATAATTTTTTACTCTTTTTAAAACAGAAAACGATCTTTCACCTAATGCATTTGTCTGAATTTTCAGATGTTCTTTTGAATGAGTCCTCATTTTTTTTCAGAAACATAACAAAAGGATCAAATTCATCTTCTAAAGTGCAAGCATCAATGTCATTGCTATACACGTTCTTTCAACGTTTAAGTGATTCTTTTCTTTTTTCTAGTGATGTATTTCGCTCAAAGAAGATTTGAAATGGTTCAAACACATCATATTTATCCCAGGGGCCCCCAGAGCGGGGCCCCTAGGTTGGACCTTATTATCCTATTGGTATTAGTCTCCGGCTGCAAAAATGCTCGTTCGTTTAGCTACAGGTTGCAGTTATATCTAAAACCAGTGCATTCGAAGTTTAGATTCTAGGAGAATTTTGGGGCCCCATTGCGCATCACGGGTTGACGGGGCCCCACGCGGCCGCTTAGTCCGCGTACCGTTAGACCCGCCTCTGTAACAATCAATAATTTATTTTCAAACATTAAAAATTCTGCTCACTCTTTTGGAAAATTTTAAAAATTTAAGAAAACTTCATTTTTTTAAAAAACCCTATGGCTTTTTGTTTTTGCACTGATTTCAAAATTTCTTTTTGCTAAATGATCACAAGAGTTACCTCTAAAAATATGTGCATTATTTTCTTATATATTGATTTGAAAGTATTTTGTGACCTTTTATGTAAAAAATTCTCAGAAAATTTTGTTTTTCGAGGTTTAACAAGCTCTACAAATTTTAGTTATTTATGAAATAATTATTCAATGCACAGTTTTCTTAAATATATTAGCTTGAGTGCAAAAAATATTGCTTTAAAGTTGTATCTTTAATAGAAAAAATTCCTTAGTATCCAGTAACATGGAAACACTAAAAACTGATCATCGAGAAAAAGCACTTTAAAATTTTGCTTTACCAATAGAACACATAGCGTGCATGCTCTAAAGTCACTCATAACTTTTTAAATAATTGAGCTAGAGCAATGCTATTTTTTCCGAGTGTTTTAAATAATTTTTACTTTTGCAATAAGCAATAAAAAAATTTTTGGTCGTTTGGTCATTTTTGAGGTACTGTGACCCCTTAAGTAATTTAAATTTAAGATAGTACAAGAAAAGTTTCCTAAACTGTGTATAGGCCATCTCCATCTACATTCTTTTATGATAAAACTTTTTTAGTTAGTTTTTTTCTCTCTACTTTTGAGAAAAAAGAATAAAACATTAAATTTAATACTGAAAGTATCAACCCAAATGTAATAATTTTTCAATGATATATGGAGATAATTTTACACCTATTTTAAGTATACATTCAGTGTTAGGTTCGATGATTTTCAGGATCATAATAAAAAATAAAAAAAAAAGCTTATCTTTTCAAATTATTTGTCTATTTCTCTGCAAGACACTACTTGTTACCCTTCTGAAATCTAAATCAGAATTACTGACCTTTTGCATTGGTAATCAAATGTAAGAGCTCACTTCATTTACGTTTTATAGAAATTCGGAAATTTGTACCCACAAATTTTTTTTTTACATTTACACGCTTTATTGATGCTGTTGTAGATTTGGATCAAAATACGCTTCTAAGCAAATATTTTTTGTTACGAATGCAGAAAAATCTAAATACCGTTGAATATTAATTGATAGCACTTAAAACGCTTAAACTTCTTAGGATTCTCAAAAACTAATCTTAAAATTAAAGACTTGGTAAACAAGATACAGATTCATAAACCACATTAAGTGCAGACTGTTTAATTTTTAGAACAGAATGTTTGATGTTATTTGTTTCTTTTTTATGCATAGGCCAACTGACAGAACTTATAAAAGTATTTATTAACTATAACTGTTAAGTTCGGACTTGTTTTATCTTTATTATCAATCACATTTCAATCGCTAAGATTTACGAGAAAAAATGTTTCATTTGAGTAAGAATTACATAGTCAGCCAACCTAAAATCTATTTTTAACTTTTTAAAAAATTCAGTTTGTTGGAAAAAGACAATGTGGCACGCTGAGCTTTTTCTCTCCAGATAGTGGCACTCTCCCTAAAAAGGTTGGCCACCCCTGATGTAGGAAGAGGAAGAGACACAATGTTATAATTCTGAAAGCGATTTGAGTGCATGTTAGAGTTATTAAAATTCGGCATTCTTAATAACTTATTCATTAATGTGTGAAGAAAAAATGTTTTCTGAACAAATAGCACTAAAAGCAAAAAAAAAAAAAATACTAATTTCCAAGGGGGGGCTCGAGCCCCCCCCCCTTGCCCCCCCTTATGGGTGCCCATGGCAAGGCATTGAATCTTAAAAGAAAATTCACTTAGAGACAAAACCATAACGAATCTTTAACAGTATGCAAGAGTTTCATATGCACAATATCTTTGTATTAGCCCACCCGTGCGAAGTATTTGCACTTGTCAGAAGGAAAGCAAAAAAGCCATTTTTTAAGGAATTTTTTGAATAACAACAAATTGAGAGTTGCATAATTATTTTTCCCTGCGATGAAAAAAGCCTTAAAATGATGTTTTACTTTTAGAGCTTGATGAATTACTTCTAAAATTACGGTGTACAAAAAAAAAAAAAAAACTTTGAGAAATATGACGATGGAAAATTGGATCAGAATTCCGCTAGAGAGAAAAAAAAAGATTTTTCAGCTCAAATTCAAACTCATACCATTCCCATCATAAACATGACTCTTCACCAACCGTGCCAATGCGTCTTAATCTTCGAATGATATTTATTAGAGTAATGTGTCTTGAAACACAGGGGGAAAAACGATTTTTTGACGAAAAAAAATTTTTAGACAAGTCTTTTTTTCGTCTGTAGCTTTAAAATGAGGAGTGAATTAAGGAATTTGATCCAAAAATAAGGAAGATCTGGCGTGATAACAGCAAACAGGCTAGAAAAATAATATATAAGATACCTGGTTGTTCAAAATATCTCGGGCAATTGCCAGTCGATCAGTTCCATGGTTCTAAAATTACCCCCAAAGCATCTGACCAGGGAGGGAACCACACAATGGTGTAATAATGTAATTTTTTTAATTGAGTAGCAATCAAAAGAGCATTCTAAAAGATGTTTCTGGACACATGCATGTTTCCCCCTTCTGACCCCGTTATCGAAATATGGGCTCTGAAAGTTTGCCGAAATGTTTAGGAAAAGTCGCCAAATTTGGCGAGTGTCAGTGAGCAATGGCAGACATCTTTCACATGATTTATAGACAAATATCCTACTCCTGCAAACGGTGAAAGAGTGTCATAAATTTCTCGCCAAATCTTAAAATCTTACGAAATAATGAAGAACCCCTCCCCCTCCATTTAACCCTCAGTCGCCCGCAGCTGGCCTCAGAGGCTAGCAAAAGATTTAGATCTTTGCTAGCCTCCCTGCTCTTACCAAAAGAGGCCCAGCACCATACCCATCCTTCTACTGTCCTATCTTTTAGGATGACACACAGCTCTTGTCTCAGTCAGTTGACCAGTTGTTTGTATTAGCATTGATATGTGGAAGACGGGAGCTAAAATATGAGTTGCATCTTAGGCCGGGTGCGCCCGATTTCGAGTGGCAGATTGGTGCGCCCGACGGAGGGTTAAAGACGTTACGTCTCGACAACTGGCGGAAGTGGGCACATAATTTTTGCAACAAAAATGTCTCGACATGCTCTTTCGATTAGTATCCATTTGAACTTTTTAAATTTTTACACAAATCCTGTTAGTTCTAGGGTGAGAAACATTTCTCTCGAAACAACTCAGTAAGATTTAGTTCATCATTAGCTTGGCGGCGAACTAACTGTTGACCATCGTGGACAACTGAAATTGAATTTGTATCTGTCTGGGGGGGGGGCACAACTGTTAGCGTAACATAAGTAACTGTTGCTTAGAAGTAGGGTCGTCGAGAGAAAGGCGCAGCAGGGGCAACATCCCCGGTGCCTGGTCCCTAGAGGGGGACCCGAAAAGAAAAAGAATACCATTTTCTTCAAAATATTTTACATTTTTATCCGTAAGCAAATTGCTTTGTTTTATATACAAGGGCGGATCCAGCTTCTGGGAGTCGTCAAAGTGTAATTTTTGTGCAAAAATGGGGGGGGGGCAATTTTTTCGTAATTTAAGTCCCAAAAATGCAATTTTGCTATATTTTGTCGGTTAAGGGGGGGGGTCATGACCCAGATGATCCCCCTCTGGATCCGCGCCTGATTACATATGCAAAGAGAAGTATTATTAATATTCGAAGATATGGAATGTTTCAGTTGATATATTTCGTAAAAAACATTTAAGATTTTTTTATATACAGGGTGGTTATAAATTAACAGGAGGTGTTTGTAGCCCTCTAGCTCGCGAACCACTAGGCGAAACATTGCCAAACTTCATGAGCAGGCATATTAGACCATGGGATTTTGATTTCTGGAATAAAAAAAATTAGTTTGAAAAATCACCACCAGGGGGAAATTTGGCGCTGTAAAAGTGTATTACACTGAATATCGCGACTTAAACTTGAAAAGATGCTGTATAAATCAATTTCGCCAAGTAAAAATGATTGTGCTTTGCAAATGAGGTTTAATATGATCGCCGTAGAATTTTCTATTAAAAAAAAAATCACCACGAACAAAATA
>JAXGGA010016679.1:0-26148 GCA_038373865.1 Uloborus plumipes | reverse complement strand
AGGCAAAAATCACAAATCCATCTAATCAGCTGCCACCATAACGTAGGAAACAGATCTACCGCGCTTCTACGAAGAGCAGCGGAAACCCGTACCTCACTACCATTCCCGAATGAATATCGGGCGGGGCTCTGCTAACAGGTGTAGCCAACAGAGGCAAGTGCTACTGTCTGTGTGACCATGTCACAGTGCACCGGGTGTCATAAATCGCTTTTATGCCGTTTGTCATGCTGTTCTTTTTTGTCCAGCCTCTGCTTACCTATCTAGACGTATTTGTGTCAGTGATTGCAGTTCGTCTTCCAGTTTTATTTATGGGTACTGGAAATTTAGAGTCATTTGAATATGAAATACTTTAGAATGGGCCATATTTTCCTCCACTTTTGTTCCTAGGCAGGTTCTTTCGTAAAAAAAGGAGATTGATGATGAGGTACTTTGCATGCAAAAAGTAGTAGCCTGATTTACATTTTTTTTTTTTTCATTTTTGTTGTTTCTTTACCATAAGTGTACTTTGTATTAAGTTTATCTTGAGCATTTTTCAGAAAAAGTTGATTTTACATCCCGTGGAAATTTTCATGTTGAACTTTTGAAATTGTTTATAATCTAAAAACATTAAATCAATTTATTTTTAATACCAAAAAAAAAAAAAAAAAGATTTTCCTATTCCATCCTAAGCACAGGTTTGCTATAAAACTACTGACTCGTATTTTCAGTTATAGGGAATTTTTCATTACCCGTAGGAAAAATGAGTTACGTGAAAAGCGGTGAAATGAAAGATATTCGTTTGCAATGTGGACGCTAATTTTCCTGGCAAACGAAAGTTAACTGAAAAGAAGTAGAGAGAATCTTGAACGAATAATTAAATTTCTAACAAACTTAGCCTGATCTATGTATAAAAATCTTAAGTCACTAAGAAATCTTGAACGCTTAAAGAATTGAATTTGTTACTTAAAAATGCTCGTGAATGCATTTATGAACCGATCAGGAACCGGTAAACAATAAGCCAAACTCCTGAAAAACGTTCTCAACTAAAAACTATTTTAATGTTTCCCGAAGAGTAATGCTCGACTTCATAACTTGGCATGGGCTCAAATTTTTATTGAAAATTCTTTAATTACATGTTTCCTTCATGTTAGTAGGATAATCAAATGGTATCAAATTAGAGAGTATCTCTAACAAATGAAGGACCGCCAATCAAGTCACATGCAGTGTTTTTTGTTAATCCCTTTTATCACACTCGAAATAGACGATGAGACACAGGGTGTGGAGTTGAGAGGGATAACAAGATAATACATAAGAAAACTTAAGAAGTTAATCAAAACTAATAATCAAAACTAACCATACGATGAAATAAAATAAAAAAGGAACGAAATAGGAAAAAAGTGGGCATGTCACAGATGGATGCTGGTTAATTGAATTAAATAAACAAAAACAGAACAAAATCCAGCTTTATTGAACTGTACTACGCTGCAAGGTTTCTTGACACTGGCGTCGTGACGTCAGCCAATGAAAAACGAGTTAGATAAAACGTCACAGCCTACTTGGCAAATTAGAGGAGATCCTTTACTGTTTCTGAGCTCTTATTGGCTCCGCGCGTAGTCACGTTTAGTGTCAAGTTAAGTTGCTTTCTGGTATAACCGCTGTATTAAACCAGCCGGTTCATTAAATCCGAACTGTTTTGAGCGAGCATGATTAATTTAAGCGGGGGGCGGCCACTGTAGTAAACTAACATTGAGCGCAGCAGTTTAAGCATTTTTCAGTGGTCAACATACAACTTGCAGAGGTGGTCAATTTCGAGAGATTGATCTTCATAGAAAGGGCATTATGAACATTCAATCAAAAAAAAAAAAAAAATCGATCAACTTAGAGAAGTAGTGGGTATAGAAAGGTATTAAACTTTGAAGATTTTACTGTACAATGGTTATCAATAATTGGATTGGTTTCATTTGTTCATAAGAACATGCATGTTTAGTTCCATTCCGCAAAACAAATCAAAAACACATCGACAAACGTTTCCAGTTTCCAGAATAGATCAAGTTCGTGTATTTGCGTTTTTGAATGCTTCTTCACCGCTGAACCAGAAGCGCAATGCCCGACGAGCTCCAAATTTGTAAACAACTTAACAACTTTGATCCATTCCCATAAATTTAAGCATGCAAATTAAGAAGCATTTCCCTTCGCAACTTGAACTATATTTATAACCAGTGCCATCTGCTTCAGGCAAGGCTGAAAGAAATAAACATATCATCTAGAACATTAACAGGTTTTTACCTTTGTTGCTTTCATACAGTAAACAGGAAGCGTAGAAAATATTTTTTTTCATATCTTTATTTAATTCTGATAGGTAATGGGTGCCGATGATTGTAAAGAACGAGGTCTAGCCACGATTTCGCATTTGTATCACTTAGAAAGGAGAAAAAGTGGATTAAATGTATGTTGATTTCAAGCACAATGTTTTCAAGACAGTTTATTGAGTACAAATATTACAAATAGAGATCGGCATTATCACGAATATTTTGTAAGATTGTTGCCTCTATCTCATTTATTCATTTAACTAATTACGATTTTGAGAGTAACTGCAGCTATAAACTACACTAAAAAAAAGGCCGTTTTTAGAAAATGTCTAGGAAATCTCTATGTTTCTATAAAGCTTTTTACCAATGATGCAGCTCCTGCCTAGGCAGCGTTATTTAAGAAGGTTTATCGTAATAACGTTACTCAAGAAGAAGATTTATCCAGTTTAGTTTTGCCATTTCCCAAAAAATGCTGATGGTAGTTTCTATTGAATTTGAATTCTGTTTTTGTAAAGTATAGTTCGTGACAGCTTGAACTGAAGATTGGTACATTAGGAAAGCTGTGTGGATTTTTTTAAAAATGTGTACTACAATACATTATTATTTGATTTTTTTTTTTTTTTTGATTTATTAAAAGGATTTGTTGAGATTAAATTCGGATTATGATGTTAGCGCAATTGTAATTCGGAATACAATATTTTACTCCGTACGTTTTGATCCATTTTTCAAAGCTTCGCTCCAGAATTAAGGATCTGTATTTCTGTTTCCAGTTATGGATTGTTAGCATAGACTTCTAGGATTTTGTCAAAAGCCAACGCGAAGAAACCACAAACTCTTAAACAAAGTGTCAACCGCATAACCTGTTACACTTCAATTACTTTTCTTTCTCCTCCTTACGGCGAAACATTTTTTTTCACAGGTTAATAACGTCAAAAATTAAAAGGAAGGCATATTTTTAAAAATTCCTTTACATCCGAGTAAATGATTACGCATCAGGTGAGTATTGATGATTCATCATCTATAAGTGCATTGAAAGACAACTGCTACGTTTATCCTGACAGAGAGAAAACGCCATTAATAAATTACAATTTCAATCATTCTGACTTTAGCGTGCAATCTTGTTTTATTATTTATCTACAGAGGCAATTGAAGCTTCGAAGTTTTTTATTTTTCGTACCCCTTTTTTTTTTGTTTTCTTTCTTTCTGTCTTTCTTTACTTTTCTTTTCTTTTTTAAATGTTTAATGATTGAAGTAATAAACAGTTATTTTGAAAGTTACGTTAGTATTGTTTTCAAGAAATGATGGCCTAAATAGAACGACATTTTTTGTATTTTTGTATTAATAAAGAAATAATTTTGCAAATACATACATATGTTTGGTTGATCAACAAACATGAATATTTCGTAGTTATGAGACGAAAAATTAGATTCTAAAAATTCAAACCCTTGAAAGGAACAAATGAACTGGAAGCGGCAACAAACCACTTCATTTTGACATAGGTAGAATAAGTAAGAACGGTCAAGGCGAAAAGTTTTCACTGCTCGCGTGTTTTCGCTGATCATACTTACTACGAAATGAAGTGCTCTGTTTCTGCTTGCAGTTCCTCTGCCGTATCTCCGTAGCACAACTCATCAACTGAAGAAAGAATAAAAGTATTTTATAGTTAAAGACGTGAGAATAGATTCTAGAAAGAATGTAAGATCAAAGTAAGCCGAACTTAGTAGAAAATCACAAATGTGAGGTGTTTCTTTTCTTAGAATTTCTTCTTTCTAACAGCACTGGCCATTATCAAAGCTGCGCATCACGACGCATTCTATACTTTGATGTTTCAGCTTGTCCAACGAATCGATACGCAGTTTTATTAGCGATATATCAGATCACCTTCTGAGCAAAGCTTGCCTTTAAGAAGGTTTAGTATGCGGTTAAACGTCATTATCTTGAGTAGGTGTGAAATAGCTGCAAATATTTCAACAGAACTAAAATCCAGCAAGTAACTGATTCACTTCCGGAGATTATTCATATAAGCTGGTAAAATGCTGAGTTTTCATGAATTATACAGCTAAACTGCTCTACAAAAACTTCAAGGGACAGCAAATTTTGTTCATTTTGGCAGGTATTTCGTTTTAGTTCTTGATGTCTTGCGCCAGCTAGACCGACAATTTGGGGTGCGATGTTTTACTTTTCCAATGGGAGAGTTTCCGAAATTTCAAAAGTATTTTTTTTCTAAAAGAGCATGCTTCAAAACATAGGAATTAACCTTTTTTTATTTTTTGACACAGTTATACATTTTTTATGAATTATTTTAACCGGTGCGCAGATGCTATTCCGAAAAAAAAAAAAAAACATCTGCGCATGACGTCAGTGGTGCACGTAAGCGCGAAATCTAATTGGTTGTAGTGAGATGACGAAGGTCGTGACGTCATCGATTCCTGCGATTGGACAACTCAAGTCAAGCAAAATGGCATTAGTAAATAAAATAGGAGAGCTGTTAGGTGCACCACTGACGTCACAAAAACCATGAACCGTTTTCAAGGTAGGATATTTAAAAAAAATCAATAAAAAATAAACTGCTGGGAAACTTAAAGTATTTTCCGGGCCCATGTTATTTTTTTATATCATTCTATCAATTTCAGTAACGAAAAGTAGTACTTTTGACTGAAGGAAACTCCCCCATTGTGCCGTAATTTAGTGTGAAGTCCGACTTCTACAGTACACGCATGCCATAAGGACCTGTTTATAGAATAGGCATCATTCACAGCACAACAACACTCACACGTTTATTTCATAAGTTTTTAAAATGTAAGAAGAAAAAGAATTTTGCCTAGAAAGTCGCATACCGTAAATCAGGGTTACTTGGACCCACAACAGGGCTACTTGAGCCCACAGTAAAATGATAAAATCTGGGTTTGGTACTAGCGTTAGAGACTGCAGAGGGCTTCTACCTATTGGAGAAACGAGGAACTACGTGCAAGTCTTCAACTAGTAGGTACCAAACCTAGATTTTATCATTTTATTGTAGTGGGCTCAAGTAACCCCCTAGGGTCCAAGTAACCCGACTTTACGGTATATGATTTCTTAGCCAAAAAAAGCAAAAAAAGAAATGCGTATTACACATTTTGAATATTAATATAGAGCCGTCACGTGCAGATGAAAATGTGTGCTTTTTATGAAATGTCCCATATATAATTGTATTTTATAAAAAAATAATAAATAAAAAAAGCACACACAGCTTGAAAAATTTCGCAAGTATCAAAAAGGAAAACCAAAATATTTGTCCGCTTATACTCTTGTCAAACGAAGAAAAGAAAGATGCAGTCTCTTTATTCAAAGATCCTCTTTCTTTATTTTTGAAATAGATTCTTGTATATTAAACATTTGTTAAATATTTGCGATCATATGGCCTTACACTTTATATAATGATGCTTCTATGACCTGAAGTTAATAACTAAAAGTGGAGAAACCGATTGTATTCTGTAGTAAATAATTTCTATGCAATACGTATGATTTTAAAGATGCTCAATGCTTTGAATTTAGATAATTTTATTTTTCACGTAGGGAAACTATAAACATTGTATTCATCTTAAAATAAATTTAGCTACATATTCTTCTTTCTTTTATTTACTGTAGGACACATATTTGAACAACCAGAAAGTATAAATACTCATCTAGAACCAGGTATCTGGTAAGTGAAAAGAAATTATTACTCTTACTTTGTTAAATATATAATTTTTTTAATGCCATTTACGAAATGTTCCATTTCATCACTATCGTGCCTTATAGCTTGGGTATGCCAATAACATCGTTGCAAGGTATTTCAGCATTTGGTTTTGGTTGTTAAGAATTTCTCCGAATGATATTTTTTAACGTATTGTTCATGGTTAAACCTTCAATACGTAGAGACTTTTTGATAGGGATGCACCGAGTACTCGGTAAATATTCGGTACTCGGCCTACTCGGTCAATTTGCCGAGTACTCGGTATTCGGCCAAATTTGGATCAGGTACTCGGCCGATACCGAGTAGTTGTAGAAAATTGAATAGTTCAAGACACGTTTTTCAATAATTAAAAATATGCAAATATATATATAATGCAATCATTTACAATTAATATATTTATAAAATATGACTGAATTCTACGTATAAGTTTTTAAAAAGTTATAATACCAAATAAGTATGAAAATTAACTAAGAATGTGCAAATGTAATTAACTTTTTCATATCGCATATTGGTGTAGGGGAACTTACCTTTGGTCAAGAACAGTCCAAGTGATCCTTAAGATGAATATTAATAAACTCATTAAAAAGAAACTTTCAGTCATATTCCAATATATTTCTAATCATTAAAAATTTAGATTACGAATTTTTAAAATCATGGTTTTGCAGATTCAAACTTGTGGCATAGTGATAACACAGAGAAGTAAAATTAAGTCATTTTTATTAGGGTTAGAAAAAGATTGTCTAATATTTAATGAAAAAAAGGGAAAATGCCAGTAAAATATTTTAATAATTGAAATTGTTGTATCTTAAATTATGGTGCAAAAGACTAATCTTTCAGCATTTTCTGGTGAAAGCTTATTCTTCAGACTGCTGCAAATATAACCTGCCTCGGAAAAAACCCTCTCGCTGTACACACTAGTTGAAGGTGCACTAGGAAACTTTTTTGCTAGTTTGCATAAGATAGGAAACTTTTATTTTTTTTCCACCAAGCAAAAGGACTATTTGTTTTATTTAGTAATTCTCCAGAAAAAAAAGACTCCATCTCTTTCTTTAACATCTCTTCGTATTCGAATTCAGTGTTGGTATTTTCACTATTGACATTTTCTTGTGCATTTGAGATTTCATCAAAGCACTGCCAGAAAGTTGACGAACTTTTTTGACGAACAAGTTTAGAGAATTAGAATTAATCAATAATAGATTAATATAATTCCAAGTTAATTGATACTTAATATTTATTCATTTTAAAAATAACTTTTTTCTAAAATTTTTGACAAAATAAATAAAATATTTTAAACAATGCATAAGTTAAATTCAGTGGGATTTTTGTTCTAAGAACTATCATATAGAGGTCCATTCCAATCATCAGTTCATATGTCAGGGTTCGAATTTACTACTGGTCCATTGGTTCCAGACCAGTAAAACTCGCCGCGAATCACCATAAAAACAATCCAAGGACCACCATTTTTTTTAAAGAAAAAAAATGTGATTAATGATTTAAGGTGGACCAGTGATGTTGTCTGTTAACCAGCATATATTCCTGCTCACTGGTCGAGAAGACCAGTAAAATTTTGTAATGATTTCTAACCCTGTACCGCTCTATGTCAATGATTTTTTAAAAAACAATTGGTACTCGGTACTCGGCAACTCGGTACTCGGCCGAGTAGTGAAAGGCCGAGTACTCGGTACTCGGCTACTCGGTAAAATGCTACTCGGTGCATCCCTACTTTTTGATATGTAGAATATAGCAGTATTACTCCCTTACTTGAAGGTTTTTACAATTTTTGAGGTTCTTTGAAACGTGATGTTGCTGTTGTTGCTATCGTGTGTCAGCCAGGCTGGCAATTTAGGATGCGCTGCCTCACTTTCCCAACTGTACCGTAATTTGGTATAAGTCCGGCTTCCACAGTACACATATGCCATAGGGACCCGTTTATAGGGCAGGCAACTATTCACATCACAACAGCATATTCACGCGAAGAAAGGACTAGGACAGAGAGAAAGTACATCCATGCCCGAGCTGGGATTCGAACCCGGGACCACTTCATCCGAGTATACTTCTCTGACTGCTAGACAAGGTGGTCGACTTGAAAAGTGATGAAAATACCTTCACCAAACTGGAAGTTTTTGTGCTTACCTTTAGCTCTCTTTGTATATATATTTTTTCCTGCATGAACTTCGAATTGGCGTCAAGCATTCACATGAACTAGCCTGCATATATTGAATAGAAGTTAGAAGTAGGATTTTTTCGTAGCTTTAACACATTATTTGCTTTTTTTTTTAAATAAAGAAATGTCTTTACGTTCTAAGATATAAAGTTGAGTTTTCTGATCGACATATTACTTGTCAGGTACTATTGTAGGCTTTGAAGTTCACACTATTATCAACCATTTATACTCTAAGCACTAAACATTTACATAACAAGCACGAGTACTAATAGATCCCATACATGTGAACAGATACTTATTATTTTAAATTGAGCATTGTTTCTGCTGAAAAACCTGAATGACTGATAAGAACTACTTTCATTTCGGCGCCTATGAACGAAGCTAATGCTTGGATTGATTGAATGGTGGTTTTAAAACCGTTTAAACTTCTCCTTCGAGACAAAAAAAGCCCTACGGCGAAGGTGACGTACCTTAATTTTCATACAATCAAAGACATTGAACTTCCGTAGTTTTATATTTAAAATGTTTCCTGTTGAACGCAATAAAAAATATTTCAATGGGTATAGCATTGCCAATTAATTTGTTTCCAACAAACCTTTTTCTTCGTAAGTAAAGTTCCTTGAAATTCCTAAATCAAATATTAACAGTATACTGTATTATAACTAGCGATCATTATAATACGTTACTAACTAATTGGTAAGAAATAAAATGTGCATGCAACAAATGAAATACGAAAACTTGACCTTTAGTTTTGCAAGCCCTTCTTGACTAAAACAATTTCAGTAGTGGAAATGAGAAAATTCTGCTTTAACTACGAAGAAGCGCATTTTATTTACTAATTGTTTTTCCCTGCTGTATTGTTTTTTTTCGAAACAAAATATTGTAATTTTTTGAGTTAATTACAAATCCAGTTTTCTGTAGTACATTTTCCCCAACGTTTCCTTACCGTGAACTTATTGCATCGTTCATTTCAAAGGGACAGGATGGAAAACTGCTCTCCGGAGTTTGAGAAATGCAGCGTATTTATGTAATTGTGCTCGAATTTTCTGTAGAGTTTTAACTTTGCATACATTTAGTACATACTTTTTGCATTCCATGTGAAAAAATTCAAATGATGATCCTTATAATGTAACATGTTTTGATTAATATTTATAAGAAAAAAAGAAAAGCAGCATGGATGAAAGCTTCAAATAGTGAATAAACTACGGGTACTGAGTTTAAATTTTCTGCAACGAATAAGGCGTAATATTTGCTACTAAGTTGTGGGTTCTAAAATTGTTTTCATCAAATATGCTTTCACCGAACTTCCAAACTTCGCATACAGTTTTAACTATGCATTATTATCATAGCAAATTCCCATTGCACGAAGTTAGCTGTTTTTTAAAGTAAAAAGCACATGGCGTAGTTTGACAATCAGTAAATTAAATGAGTTTTTAGCACAATTAAATATGTGTGAAATATGTAATTATTCTGTAAGTGCAAAGCCATTCTGTCTCATCTTTGCAACATTTTCCAGGAAGGAGGGGTAAAATTTCTATGTTTTGAACAATTGCAATATGCATACTGTCTGTCCATGAAAACCGCGCCTCGTGTTCCACTTAAAAAAGGGTAGATGGGTTGTGGGTGATAACTTTCCGAAGTTTTCGATTTAAAACTTGCATTTGTTATATCCTTTTGACATACTCAACTAAACTAAGTATTTAAAATTAGCATCGTTACAGGTTGTTTGATACGGATCAAAAGGCTTTTTATTGTTCTTCCGCTTATTGTCATCTTACCTAACACCCCCATTTTAATAAGACCTGACGCTTGCGTAAATGCGCGGAAGGTTTTACCTAAGAAGATCAGACAGTAAGCACATACATAAATAGGTTACATTTTTCAAAATCGCGAAGAGGAGGGAGCTATTACCTTTTCGGCTATCTTGGTTATGAAATGATGATATGCCATGTGAGATTTAAGAGGGCATGGCATATCACCGGGGCTCTCTCGCCTCGGGCGCAACTCCTGGAGGTTGGAAAATCCAACCCATTCCTGTGTTTTTCTTCACAGAAACTCGATGTAAAAATTTAAAGAAGATTGGTCAAGCAGCATTTTAAATTTTTAGCTCAGAAAAGTCGAGGATCCGAGGCTGTTGATGTGTAACTTCGACTTCTAACTGAAGGGTTACTGAAATCAGAAAATGCTAAGGGGAAAAAAAAAAAAAAGAAAATGTCTAACTCCCGGATAGACTAAACCAGCTGTGCGTGTCGTCACATCACAACGGGTCGTTGGCCACATGACCCCTATATTACCGAAATTGCGGTCTTCCTTCCAATCTCAATACTCGTTACTTTCTCTACTATTCTGCTCACTAACATCTCGGGCCAGGGTTGCCGCAGTGGAAGAAAAAGACGCCAAACGACCCATAATAATCAGCCAATGCATAAGGTGTTCAAAAAATAGCTGATTGGCCACATTTTTCTAACAAGAACAGTAAGTTCTGCTTTTTGCTCAAAGAGCTCCATAAGCTTATTATTTACACCTTACCAAATTCAAATTAGAATTACTTCAAGCTAATTCTTTTACTTTGATTTATAGCCTAGTGGTTGGGTAGTTGAATTCAAAAGTAATTGGTGGCAAGTTTTCCCCCTCCAACTAAGTGAGCTTTCGCCACAGCGTCCAAAATAGTGACAAAAAACAGCTGCTTTTTCATTAGTACCACAATTTCTCGAAAAATACCCTTAAAATAGCTATACATGCATGCAACTTATATCTTTGTTAAATATTACGCTTCACAACCTAATTTCAAAGTTCGGCGTAAAATCACCAATCACGCGTTTAAACCCGTTCTCAGTTCTTCGTTCCTAGATTTGCCGTGTGTCTAGCGCACATCTTAATTTAATTGAATAATATTTAGCTCCAAACTTTTTAACCCAGTGAGGCAAGTGTCAATATCAGTTGCTGTTTGATTTTTTTTGAAATCGTATAGTAGAGAACTGTGACAAGCAATAAATAATAAACTATTTTATTAAATTCTGTTGGCAAAGTTTTGCTTATCTCTTTTAATACCATGGAAAAAAAATATTTTTAAATATTATTGGACATTGTTCTGTCTGCTAACTAAAATCTCAAACAAGTACACATTTCTTTCAGTGGATGTCTCGTTATATGAAATTACTTATGAGCTGTTCTACGTTATTATAAACTCTACGTTTGTTAAATATATAAGGTCAAATTAATGTTTATGTTGAGTACTTCTACTGATTGAAGATTTATCATATTGTAGGAATACTTGAAAAAAATGGCACATTTATATGTACAAACACTACTGTTCCAATTTCAAAATGCAAAGCATAAGCTGAAAACGAAATTCTAGACAAATTTTCGTTTTGAAAAGTATTTGACTAACAGTCTGATACAGAAAAAATTTGTCGAATTACTACTTTATAGAATTGTTTATGTCTGAAGGACATATAACGTTGCGTTTCACCAGCACTGTTTAGCTATTAAAATTCACCAAAGGACAAACGCAATGATCTTATGGAAAACAACGTATTTTTTTAATTTTGCACTCTTACAAACCTAATACATAAAGTAAATCTATAACGTAGAGCCTGATTACAGCTGGAGCAAATTATTACGTTGCTTCTGCTTAGTGCTGTTAGTAGGTAAAAATGTTTGTGGTTTTGGGGGACTCATTAAAAGAAAAGATGGTTCGCAGCCAGTTTAGATTACATTTGCAATATTTTTCAAATAAAGACCTAAGTAAAAGACCCCCCCCCCCCCCCCACCCCCAACCACAGCACCGCTTTTGCTTATCGTTTTAGGAAAGCGCTTAAGTCGTAAAACAACTTTCGAGTGAGGCTGTTTAGGGTCCTGTACGACTTTTAGGTTTGACCCAGAGTCTCATCCGGGATCAGCCTGAGATTAAAAATACATGTGTCAACTTGAGTTGCTGATGTTCTGATACATTTGTTCAGCATATAACTTTACTCAATAATTTCAATAAATCATAAAGCGTACTTCGTAAGTGCTACATGACAAAATATTTTAAGAATCACATTTGGCATCTTCCCCAGGCGACATTTAAATACTTCCACAAGCTTAAATCTTATGCTATAAATATTAATCCATCTGTAGATCAATGTGAAATACTTTTAGAAAATTTACACGAAAACTAGAAACAACTTCAGAATGAGATTCCTTAAGTACGACATACATATTGCGTTCGTTAAACTGTCATCAAAAACGCCAAAACTCAAAAATATAAGATTAAAAGCGCCAATCTGGCAACCCTGTTCTCATTAAGTGTGGATGTCCTCCGTCAAGGTTGCGAGGATAAGCGTCTTGAGCTTCTGGAATTATAGAGACAGGGGAGGGGGGAGATGAAAAGCGATGCATCAACTTACGAAACTAAGGCCTATTACAGGTAGATAGTTTGTAGCTACTTCCCTGGAGCTAAACTTTATATCTGAGACTCATTAAGAGCACCGAAATATTTATCTTTTTGTCGTTTGTCACATTTTTTTATAGCCATTGCACGTGACAGAGCATGTAATTTTATGTCATTTATTTGCAACAATTTAATAAATTTTGTTATAATACTGCTTCAGTTTATTTTCCTCGGGGGAGCAACGTCTGAATGTTTTTTTTTTTTTTTCATCACCTTGTCAACACTCAAAATGTATCAGGCCAAATCAAAACAACTGAAATATTTTAAATTTATTTCTATTTTTCGTATCAAGCAGAAACCAATAAGTAATCGCTTGGGTATATTACTCTACGAGAAAGTGAAACTGAAGTTTTTGTTTCATGCATAGTATAGAGAGAAACAAAAATTAGACTTTATGCTTGATATCAGTCGCATTATGAAAAGTACACGTATCGAGCATTTGTGAAACAAAAGTTCTTTCTCCAGTAAGGAAAATGCTGTTGCTGTATTTGTAATATCTTTGTTTCACAATAAGCCTTCCATATCCTAGAGGGCATTGTGACACTCTGTAAAATTTCGGAATAAAAATTCCCAAATCACTATGATCGAAAAGTATCACTATAATGAACTGTTGCTTGCAAGTACAATTTATTTCGGTGTCGAGAAAAACACGAAAATAAAATCAGAAGTAAGATGGAACAGGTGGTTTAAGCTATTGAAAAATTTTGAAAGTTTGATTTATTTTGTTGTTAGGAAGCTCAGAGACTCCCCGAACTTAAATTTTTGGAATGAACGAAATTCTCCTGTTAGTGAATATGACTCCGAATTTTGCTGAATGGCAAAATATACGGATGTACATACGTACGTAAAAGTAGCGAAAAGAGGCATTCGGCCGCATAAATTTTGGCGAAGTCACAGTATCCTCTCATCGGGGTGCCCCTGATGGAGCTTCTGGTTCGTAGTATTATTTGTTAACTCTCAGTTGGTCCTCTTGCATTTTTTTAAACGTAGAGTAGGCAGCTGTAAAAGAAAACCCAGCTTTCCTACCTCTCTTTGCCTGCTGCTTTCTTGGAGGAAGTGGTGTAGGAAAACATTTCCCAGAATCCTTGGTTTTAATCCGTATTTCAATCCTAGCAAGATAATGTCGTCGTGAAAAATCGCGTTTTTCAAGCTCGTTTTTCAAGTTCGAATTTTACAAATAATTAAAATTAAAAGGATACCTTCAAACGATAGTTTTAGTTAAAGATATCTGCAAAAATTTAAAAATTGAAAATAACCAAACACGTCAGGACAAGATAAGTTCTAGGAATCAACGGCGATGCTTTTTTGTTTCTTTTTCAGGTACTCAGGAGGAAATACACACAATTTCTTTACTTACTGTTGGCAGCAGGATATTACGAATAAGACGATGTTTTAAATGTAGGAAATTCATGGGGAAAAATTGAAAATACAATCATTGCTTAGTGTTAAGGTAAAAGTTTATATAAATTAAAGCTAGAATATATTGTATCGTCGAGTCATGACAATTTCTTGAAGCCTAATATCTCGAATATTAAATTTTCTTCAAGTTCTTACTGGGTCCCAAACTCTGGAGAAAGCTGTGGGAGCTTTTTATAACTTGAACTACCAATAACTTGGAGCTTTTAGCCATTGAGACTTCGAGTTATCGAGATTCAACTGAACTAAAATATTATCTCCAAATAGTAGAACGGCATTCTGGCAATATATGTATCTCTATTACTTTTCCAGTTTTTCCTTCTTTGATCAGTTGTAAAAGATATTTTGTTTCGAGGGCAAGGACAAATTTTTGAAACTTAAAAGAAGTGTAGTTTTTTTTTAGTTTTTTTTTTCCTTCAATCTCTCTCTATCTTCTCTATTAGACGACAGTGTGGTAATTTTGTGATTAATGCCAAAGAGGTACAGAGAGGCATTTATGGTAGTAAGCACCTTGTAGAGCTCTGCGACCTTTTTTACATCATCAGAGGCCTTAGATATGCAGTATTCTTCAAAGTGTCTCTGTTTTAAAACACAGAACTGAACTCTTTTCAATATTTTGATTACTTAACTTTTAATTTTTTAAAGCAACATTTTGGCAATATTTACTTGATCCCCAATATTTTTCATGCCATTGCAAAAAAAAAAAAAAAAAAACCGTGTCCTTGGTTTTTGGTACGTATATTTCTGAACGAAGAAGTTCCGCTGGAAGAGTGGTATGCCCTCTTATACACAGTAGTGCGTGTGTGTTGTGTACCGGATGCAAACAGTAATTCTGGACGTCTGTTTTGTCTTGTTTATTTTGCGTGTGTGGTTTTGGATGCTTTAACGCAGCGCTTCAGTGGTTTTTCATACAAAGCTGAGGATATTTCGTACAGACTAAATGTTGCTATTCTTGTTAAGTTTTTTTTTTTTGCTGAATGATTCATTATTGATGACACTGATTCAGAATCATGCAATCAATCTCTTTGAGTTGAATAATAAAACTCGCCAATCAGAGATTGTAATTTGAATCGTAATTATAAATTATTTGAAAAAAAAAAACTTCATTTTTTTCCCCATTAATGTTATGACTTTGTTTCAAACCAATTTATATGTTTTAGAGCACTATAACACTAAGTTATTAAAACTCAGGAGAGTTATTACGAGTACAAGTGATAAAAGTTGAAATCAGCTGGATAAATTTGAGTGTAAAGTGTTAAAATGATGAGCTATAATCAATCCCAATAAACTATTAGTGAAAAAAAAAAAAAAAAAAAAAATAGCCAAAATAAGCAAAATTTTAACCAATAATTATGTTTTTATTATCATTCGTATCATGCAATTTTTGACCAGAAAGCAAATTTGAAAATGTTGCAATTCTGTGCAGTTTGTTTTCTTTTTACCTGTTAAAGTAGACCATATATTCTCCTTGTTTTTACCTAATTTCACTTAGAAGTATGCTTATAAACCGCTATTTAATAAAACCAATATTATATGATAAGCGATTCAATTGCTCGTTTGCAGATATAGAACGAATGGGTGGTTCATCCACGCAATGTGAAGGGCGATTACGTCTATCCTAACTTTCACTTTAATCATACTAATGCAGGGGATTCGAAAGATAGCCAATTATAATAAGAAAAAAACATGCTAGTTTTTGGACATAGTCATAAACGAAACCTGGAATAATCAATGTTGTAATCGTATGTTCTAAAGTGACTTCATGAGGTCTAATACTACAAGTTCTAAAGACTTTCTGCGAGATCCAATTGAAAAATATTTAATAACTTCGCACAAAAGAGCGAATCGTTAGACATGTCAGCAATCGAATTCAATGTGGTTCATAGACGATAAAGAAGGATATTGACGTGTTGCACCGATGGTGGTAGCACAAATCAATAATAAATTTAATGTCCTCATTTGTTGTCAGCATCCTGATTCTGAGTTTTTCCCTACGTATGAATAATCACAATGTAACAATGATTTTTCATTGCTAAGTTGTGCTAAAAAATAAATTTGAACTTATAAAAAACAGGAATTGTAACCGTTTAAAAAAAAATCTATAAGTATTGCTGTAAAAATCACCAATATAAAAATTCTGATAATGAATATGCAACTGGTACAAAACATTCTTTACACTACTTATAGTTATTGATTTTGATTCACAGTGCGCCACACAAAACAGGTGACCAACGCCTACTTTAAGCATGTTGGAGACACATTTTGTATTCGCAAAAGGCATTTTGGGGTTAAGGATATTTTCCTTGTCATTTGTTTTTTCTGTTAACACTACTAAACTGAATACATGTTCTAACAAAACTTCAATTTGCTCTCTTATGTTCTAAAAGAAAAAAAAGAAACCTGCTTTCATTATGATGCTGCTCTTTTAAATGCTTTTCAGTAGTTAACGGGTATTCATCACCTTGCAAACTTTCTTTCAAAAGTACTTTATGTCTCGTCCTACTCGTTAAAATGTTGCAAAAAATCTCCCCTCCCCATCTCATCTTCCATCCAGATTAAGCGAGTCAAACCTTGTGGAGAATCATCACGAGTGAACGCGTTTGTTGTTATGGTCTTTCCAAGTCAGTTGCTCCTGCAGAGAAGAACGCTCTGTAGAACAAAAGACGTGGTGGGAACGACCTTCTCCATCTGCATTCTTCATCTACTTTTACTGGCTTATTATATCCAGTCTGAGCGGCCTTTCACTTCACTTCCCGTCTTTTCTTAATTATCTTCTGTTCTGCCCACCACACCCACACTTGACTAACCCGTTTATTCTCTGCAGAACGGCCACATATTCTTCTCCTCGCGTTGCTTTGAACTTGAAGTCAATGACGTATGTAACGAGGGGCATCCAAATAGTATTACAGACTCCAGTCAACAGGAAGAACCACGAGGATACATTAAGTTGAATGGAAGTGGTATGGATGAAGAAACAAAGAAAGATAGTGAACAACAGCAACTTCAACGTTTTCTTGAGATTCCCATCTTCTGCCGATCGTTATTACAGTAATGGCACCAATCATACTCAGCTTGTTTTGCTGCTCGAAAGAACATCTGCTCCCTCACTGCATACAAAGTGCGTCTTTTGCAAATCAGTTTAAAATCTAAACTTTAAATGACACTGAGTTTTATTCCTCACTCAAACTTCCGTTATTGTACAAATACATTTCTTCGATATCAGTGAGGCCCAACCAAAGGCCCACGGGCCAGATCCTATCCTCGAAACAGATCAATGTGACGCGTTGTCTTGTTCAATGTTACAAATTGGGAAGCACACGAGAAGTGACGTCACAAACTTAGAGCCAAATATTTAGAGATTCTTTTTTTTAAAAATACAGTCAACGCTCGATATAACGACCGTCTCCGTCCTACAGAAAACGGTCTTTATAACGAGTGGTCACTATAAGAGGTAGAACGTAGAGTATATTGGGATACAGTTGGGGGGGTTCCCGCCGGTCGTTATATCAGGATGGTCCTTATAACGTGTGGTCGTTATAAAGAGCGTCGACTGTATTCATTTAATAAAATACGTATCAAGTAATGATAACAATGATTATTGATTTGTAATTTTATTTCCTACTCCTTATTCACTCATGTTACTCAAAAGAGAATAAAATATTTGGGAATTGTGTAGGTATTCTGGCCTGCGAAATTGACTTTAATATGAGGTGCGGCCCTCGCGAAAGTTTGGACTGCTCTATATCAAATATATATTTCAGTCTTAAACCTCGTTTTCTAGTTTCAAGGAGTGAGCTATTGTTTCAAACTTTTTTGCATTTTAAATATTTAGATAAAAAACAAATTTTAAAAATTTAACCCCTCCCCCCCTTTTTTTTTGTGGTCTTTCCGTTTTTAGTGTCTTAAAATGTATCCTAGTTTTATCATTGATAGATGGATAAAACCTGTTTGTATATCAGTTTCAAGCTCAACAGGTACAAGTTCGGCATGAATTTATCAAAATGATGCAGCCTAGAAAGACATGTTTAACGATCCGCAACAATGATTTTTGGTAACGAAGCCCGACAGTATACTACAGAGTCATTCGAACTGAAATTACGGTACACAAACGAAGTCACAAATCACTGCTGATTGCTGCTTCTGCTATTGCCTCTTTATTTCCAGTAACAATTTCCCATCTCTGCTAGTTCGGTTATCTGTGGGAAAATTCTTTAGAGCAATGATTTGCTGTGGAAAGCATTGAAAAGTGTTCTTGAACTTGAGCTTGTCGAGCACAATTGATCTATCATTATGAAAATTCGTGAGAACAGATGCACTAGCAAACTCTTTATCAGTACATTAGAATCTAAAATCAAAATAAACTTTGCAATGAACACGTTTTCAGGAATTTCAGAAACTAGTTTTTAAGTCAAGATGTCAATATAAAATGGTTTTACTGTCGTGGGCTGTCAATGCTAGTTTTTTGAAAACGATTCCGTTTTACTGTTCATTCGCTGGTCGAGTCCATCCTATTAAAACATCATTATCTTATTTTTTTTGTTAGTATTTTCTAACATCCAACAGTATTGAAAGTGCTTCCCAAATTCGTACTTTCAACCCAATCAGACAAACTTTCAGCTTTATTATTAGTAGAGATTACTATTGTATTAAAGATAAAATGTAAGTAATCTCATCAATTATCCAAATATATCTAATAAATGAAGTTTTATTAGAATTAATGTCATTAATTATAAATTATAAATTCCCGAATTTTCGGAAAATCATGGTTAGTCAGGAAATAACAATATTAGGAGCTGTCTGATAAACTAAAATTCAAAAGCCGACGTACCAACATTGGTTCTGTGGTAATATCCGGGAAAAGTTCAAAGGTTTTATACATTTTTAACCCCTATACTCAAAAGATACGGATGAGATTTTCATCAGTTAAGAATTCACAAAATAGGTGGGGAAAACCGGTTCATTTATGAATAGTATTTTTATTTCCAACTGACTAAGTGCTGTTCACCTTGCTTTCTGCTCATCAATGAAAAGGAAATTCCATGGATTTCGAACTAAAAAAAATATGAGAGGAAAATTTCTTTGCATTTCTATTCTTTAATGCTTCAAACCTAAACTCATTGTTCTGAAAAGCGAATGCAAGGAATATATTAACTGTGAATAAAAGTGGCAAACAAAAAAAAAGGTAAAAAGTGAATTCAGCGGCCGATTACGCATGCACAATTCAAGACGGAACCTTTAGAGTGCATTGAAACTTGTTTTCTAAATACTTGCTTTATTATCTTAGTTTTTCACTTTTTGTCTTCCCTTTCTGCAATATCGGTTGCTGTTTCAGGTTTACCAAATTCTTTCGCTTCATTTTGCACGGTTTATCAAAACTGGTTTAACCTCAAAATGAAGTTTCCGGATTTTTCTTCTTTTTTTATTCCAAATTGTCTGTGGTGAAATTCGTGACTCGCTCATATTTACTTTTAGTTTCTTTTAAGAACGTTGTATGAGAGAAACTCTGCATAGAAATGCTTTAAAAGAAATCCGTATAGAATCGCGTCTAGACAGAATTTCGAGCTTAATTGCCATTGCAAAATTCCATTCAAGTGCTTGCTGTAGTTTTTGCAAAATTAAAAAGAACAAAATTTTAATAGACCAAGGTAAAGATATAACACTTAAAGAAGGTTCACCCGGTTTGAAATAAGTACAAGTGACCCATTTTTGCATCTTCAATTGCAACGGTAATAAAAAAATTGTACGAGACTGACTGTTTTTAACCGACTTCAACAAAGGAGGAGGTTATACAATTCGTCGGAGAAATTGTTTTGGTACTTAAATTCTTCCCTTAACTATCAAAAATTAATTGATTGTTTATCAAAGAAGGGATCCTTAACTGTAAAAGACCTACTTCGTTTTTGTTTTTAAAGTAATGTTGCGAAAAACATAATGACGTCTTGCAAACAAACATAATGAGCCAAAGCCGAAGTTCACGTACTGAACGGTGCAAACCATGGACTACGGTCACTATGCGATCAGCAGAAGGTTTTGTTTTAAAAGTGATAAGAAAAGGGGAAAACAATGAAATCCCGTTACAGTGAACATTGAGAAACTTTAACACTTGTTCGTTATAGCGGAACTTTCGTGGTATTGGTACTCGTTGTAACCGTATTTCACTGCATATATGCGAGGGTTAGGAAAAAATCATGGCAACTATTTTTTTTTTCTTGCAAATACCAGTCCGGTTGGAAAATGGGCAATGAGTTAACATATGTGGACGATGAAAAGCGCTGAAATATCGTAACACACTATTTATTAATATCTTCACACTAAAGAAAAGCATTTTATCACACAAAGTTTTCAAAATAAATAGCTAATACCTTTTTTTTTTTTGAGGTCACAATTAACCCCTTTTATCAATTCAAAGAGCTGTGAATTTGGGATATAAGAATTGATAAAAATATTCCTTGTAAAATCGCATTATATTCATGTTGTAATTTATTTTGTGATATTTGTGCATTACAGTACACTGCAAAAAGTAAGCTGTTGTTTTTACACTATAATACTGGAAATAGAGGCTCAATTTAAAACTGCAAAACGTACAGTAATAAACTGTAAAATTGGTAACTTTACAGTTTATTACTGTAAAATATGCAAATTTGCATTTTATTACAAAAAAATTAGCTGCATCATACTGTAAAACCAACAGTGTAGTACTGGCAGCAGAAGTTTCAGTTTAAAACTGTAAAATTAGCAATTTTAGACTTTATTATTGCAAATTAGCAGTTTTACAGTTTATTACTATACATTTAGTTGCATTATACTGTAAAAACTACATTTTATTTTTTGCAGTGTAGTAGCTAATTTTATATTGCATTCCCTAGTCTGAAATTTTTAAGCGAGCAATTTTTAATAAGCCTATTATAAGCACAGGGGTATCAAACTCATAAGAAAAACTGATAAAGCTATCTGCATTGCTGATAATATGTTATCAGCCTCGCCTCGTTTTCTCTCTCTCTTATTACACTTTATGATATTAATTTTATTCAAACTTCCCTTTCTTTTGTTAGCACCAAGAACGAAGTGGTGGATAACAACACTGTAATCAGAGCGAGGGGTTTGCCTTGGCAGTCTTCAGACCAAGATATCGCAAAGTTTTTTCATGGATTAAACATTGTGAGGTAAGTGGCTGTTTAAGTTTTTTTTTTTTTTTTTTTTTTTCAGAAACCACAAATTTTGTTCCCAAAGGAGTGTAAAATATAATCATAATCTATTAAGGAGGCCATCACCATTACCTGCATAGCACTGCACAGATAAAGAAATACTAGAGATGACACCGCGCCCAAAAATGTTTCAGAGGTTTTTTTTTTTTAAATATAAGACATAAACCACAGCTATTACAATACTCAAAAGCTGCTTTTTGTGAAAAGCATGAAGTAACACATTTTTAAACGCAGCACTTAAAAATAGTTGCTTTTTCATGTCTAGAAAAGTATTTATGAAACTTATTCTCCACTTTCCTTTTTGTTTTTATTTATTCCTTTCGTAATTATGAGCAAATAATTGTTTGCGTATTGCTGCAAATGCTTTTATTTTCCTTGAGTAACAATAGCAATCTTTTAACGTTGCAATACTACTATAAATGAAAGAATAATTAAAAATGCATTGAATATTGTTTATTATAAGCAAGGATGAAATTTATTTTCCTGCTATCCGTCTTACAGCTTAGAAGAAGTCATACCTATCCCACGATTTTCTTCGAATCTATAAATTTCTTACCTTACTTGGTCTTCAAAATGAATTTTTAATTCTTGCTTACATAAAATACATGAAACAAATGTAAATGAAACAAATGTACAATGAAGAAAACAAATGTACAATAATTTATACAAAATACAGTTTAAAAATTTATACTGAAACAAAGAAAAAGTAAGATATATTGCATTAAAAGTTAAATAGGTAGTTGTTTCTGATTCAATGTAGCGGGATTGGAAATGTATAATGAGTTAGTAATAATAATATACAATTGCTAGTTTTTGAAGTGCTTATAAAATTGGATATAAGTCATATTTTGAAAGATTGAAAGGAAAGAAATTGAAAGCACTGCCTATCTTAAAGGTAGGGAACAACGCATTTCAAGTGGTTAGTAGCTTGAGTATTGTAAATTTTTAAACCTTTTTTTAAAAGAAATTTAATTGATATCATAAAAAAGAAAAAAAATATTTAGTGGAGTAAAAAATCCACCGCGCGAAAATGGATATTTTAGTTTTATTAGACGAAAATATAAACTAAATATCAATAATTTGAACAATATTATTATTTAACAGTAAGTTGCCGCTCCTAAACCAGGGTAAGACAGAACTGCACTGTATTGTTGTTCTAGTATGTTGTTGTTACAGTATGTTGTTATTACAGTAAAATACAGCTAATTTTATGGTAATTTTACAGTAATAAACTGTAAAATTGCTAATTTTACAGTAGTAGACTGTAAAATTGCTAGTTTACAGCAATAAACTGTAAAATTGCTAGTTTCACAGTTTATTACTGTGCATTTTCAGTTTTAAACTGGAACCTCTGCTGCCAGTATTACACTGTGTTTTTACAGTATAATACAGCTAATTTTATGGTAATATTGCTAATTTTACAGTAATAAACTGTAAAATTGCTAGTTTTACAGTGATAAACTGTAAAATAGCTAGTTTTACAGTTTATTACTGTGCTTTTACAGTTTTAAACTGGAACCTCTGCTGCCAGTATTATACTGTAAAAACAACAGTTTATTTTTTGCAGTGTAGATAACTACATCGCGCCAGCTCGGCTGGCACAACCAAGCTAGCGGTGTATTGTATCTAGTTCTCAGGCCCGTCATTTCAAGTTTTTCCAGGAGGGGGGGGGGGGGGCAAAGGGTAAAAACACAGTGCTGTTTTTACCACAAAGCAAGAAAATTCACGCCCACTTTTTGTTTTCTACATTGATTTCTCAAAGTCGGGGGGAGGCAATTGACCCCCCTTCCACTTAATGACGGGCCTGCTAGTTCTGCCTTAGCACTGGCTTAGTAGCTGTAACTTACTGCTTAATACTGAAGCTTTACCTTCAATTTAGGAGTTAAACCGTACCTTTGCTTCGGTCTCTCGCTTGTGTGCTCTTAGCTTCCTCCCACAAATAATTTTATACTTATTTTCGTTATCTTTGATCCCATACCCTTGTTATTGCAAAGTATCACCTTCCCATAACCTCTCCCTTCGCCACATATCACACTATACACTGAAGTGACAAAAGTCATGGGATACCTCTTAATATCGTGTCGGCCCTCCTTTTGCCCGGCGAAGTGCAACAACTCGACGTGGCATGGACTCAACAAGTCGTTGGAAGTCTTCTGCAGGAATATTGAGCCATGCTGTCTCGATAGACGTCCATAATTGTGAAAGCGTTGATGGGGCAGGATTTTGGGCACGAACAGACCTCTCGATGGTGTCCCATAAATGCTCAATGGGATTCATGTCGGGCGATCTAGGTGGCCAAATCATTCGTTGGAATTGTCCAGAATTTTCTTCAAACCAATTGCGAACAGTTGTGGCCCGGTGACATGGCGCATTGTCATCCATAAAAATCCCATCGTTGTTTGGGTACATGAAGTCCATGAATGGCTGCAAGTGATCTCCAAGTAGCTGCACATAAGCATTTCCAGTCAATGTTCGGTCCAGTCGCACTAGAGGACCAAGTCCATGCCATGAAAAAACAGCCCACACCATTACGGAGCCACCACCAGCTTGAACAGTGCCTTGCTGACAGTTTGGGTCCATGGCTTCGTGGGGTCTGCGCCACACTCGAACCCTACCATCGGCTCTTACCAGCTGAAATCGTGACTCATCGGACCAGGCCACGGTTTTCCATTCATCTAGGGACCAACCGATATGCTCACGTGCCCACGAGAGTCGCTGCAAGCGATGTCGTTCTGTCAGTAAAGGCACTCGAGTCGGTCTTCTGCTGGAATAGCCCAAGAAATCCAAATTTCTCCGCACAGTTCTAGCAGACACGTCCCACATTGATTTCTACGGTGATTTGACGCAGTGTTGCTTGTCTGTTAGAATTTACGACTCTTTGCAGACGTCGCCGGTCTCGATCTTTAAGTGCAGGCGGTCGACCACTGCGCTGTCCATGGTGGGATGTTATGCCTGAAATTTCATACTCTCGGCACACTCTTGACACAGTGGATCTGGGAATGTTGAATTCTCTAACGATTTCCGAAATGGCATGACCCATGCGTCTAGCTCCAACTAACATTCCGCGTTTAAAGTCTGTTAATTCACGTCGTGCGGTCATCATCACGTTAAAACCTCTTCACATGAATAACTTGAACAGAAATGAAAGCTCTGTAAAAGCACTGCGCATTTATACCTGTTCTATGCGATGCTACTGCCATCTGAAAATTTGCATATTGCTATCCCATGACTTTTGTCACTTCAGTGTATTACATCAGTATATGCATGATATCAGACTTCTTCTTACTCCCTCCCTCCAGCTCGTAACTATCTGTCGTAATTTCCCGAACCTTTTCCCCCCTCAAAGTGGGGCATTATGTGTGTACGCCCCTAAGGAAATCAATTGAAGTGCTTGGTAGATGAAGGGGTTATGTGACAAAACCGAAATTGCGAGTAGTTAAAGTTCAAGGTTTTATTGTTGCTAATTGTTGCAACTTTTTTACTTTCTTCTACATTTAATATATAGAAGAAAGTATTGGATTCGTGAAAATTTTCGAATGTAGAATGTTTGACGAGATTTGCACGTTTTGAGGTGCGCTGAGTCCATTTCCATCCTTTTTGGAAAATGTCCTGTCTGTGTGGTGTGGTGTGTGTGTGTGTCGTGTGTGGTCTGTGTATGACCAGTTTTTATGGCCGTGCTAGAGCAAAAACTACTGCATGAAATCGAACAAAATTTTTTGCACATATGTACTACTATGTGAACTGGATGCACCCTGACTTTTTTAGTGAATTCCTCCAAGGGGGATGGAGCAATCACAGTGTTCTGCGCGTGGGTGATGGCTATATCTCAGGAAGTAACCGGCGGAATCAAACGAAAATTGGTCTATAAGTAGACACTACTGAGTACAGATGCTGATTCAATTTGTGTGTTATTATCTCAAAGGGGGATGGAGCAATCGCACGTGTTCTGCGCGGGGTTGATTGCTATATCTCAAGAAGTAACCGGTGGAATTAAACGAAAATTGGCCCATAGGTAGACCCTATTGAGTACATGTGCTGAGTCAATTTGTGTGTCAATATCTCAAAGGAGGGTGGAGCAATCAAAAGTGCTTATTTTGTCATTGCACCTACTGTATCTCGAGAAATATTGCTGCGATTTGAATGAAATTTGGACTAACACTAAGTCAATATGGAAGCAAGCATCGATTAAATTTTGGCGCCAATCGCCCCAGGGGAGGGTGGGGTGATTTTTTTCGCTTTGTCAACAATGCGAAAAAGTAATTCATTAAAGAATCGCTTTTCACGCTATTTAATTATCAAAACATCTGAAAAAACTTTCAATGATTTTGAAATTTTTAACTGTTGCCATTTCTTTTTACTAACAAATAAAATGTTTGCAATTAATCTAAAACAGGCTTTTGCAATGATTTCCAATTTCGCTCATTGATTCTACATTTGCAGGGTTATTACGATAATTGGGGAAATTGGAGCTGTCTCCAATTATTCCGCCGAGTACGTATTTTATTATTGTAACGAAATTCATAAGATAATATAAAAGAAAGTTTCATGACGGCTACGACAGTTGGTTTGTTTTTCTGGTTTTTTTTTGTTAGTGTGCAGTGTGAAATTAGTCTAATGACATCTATTTTTAATGTATTCACGTTTTTTATTTGCTTACCTGTTATCCATTGCTTAACCATTGTCCAGAGTGTTCAATTTTTTAGAATGTAACATAGCCCTTCATCCTTCAAAACCCTTCAATTGTATAGAACTTCGCGCTGCTCATATCTAAAAGAGAAAAATACGCGTTGATTTCAATTTTTCAACTAACCTAATTTTCAACTGAAAGCAAATTGCGAAGTATGAGCTCCTTTTAATTTGTCTTTTTGTATTATCACAACACATAGTGAGCTTCATAAAGCTGTGAATTGAGAAATCCAAAAGCC
>JAXGGA010016678.1:0-26149 GCA_038373865.1 Uloborus plumipes | reverse complement strand
ATTTTTCCCAAAGAATGACAGAAATTAATCGGCAATGCTCAACAAAGCTGTATTACATCATGTAAATTAGATAAACAATGTCTTACCTGTGCCTAACGTCTCTTCCATTCAATCACGATAATAACAACAATGAACATAGAGGATTTTATTTTTCCCGCTTTAGTTCTTTACCTGTTTTGTGCATCAGATGGTTTTTTAGAGATATTATGAAATCTGTACTTTATGAATATCATAGAGAAAATAAGGCAATATTAGAAGAGATGAAATAAATCCGTTGTGATAGCTAAAGATACCCTTTAGTGAATGATTCTACAATTCTACTGGAGACAGATAGGGATAGGGGGACTTGTGGCTCCAATTCCTAAAACAAAGGCTACCGACAAGGGAACGCTGCAAGGATTTTCTCCTAGGGCAGGGAGGCGGCGGACAAGCTACAAGCTTTCATCATTGTAAGCTAAAAGGATGGGAATACACTAGGGATGCACCGATTAATCGGCAGTACCGATTAATCGGTCATAATCGGCCACTTTGCCGATTATTAATAATCGGAAAAATCTTGCCGATTAATCGGCGAATTTTTAATTTTTTTTTTTTTTAATCTTTTAAAGTATACCTTCACCAAGAAACTATGATAAATTGTTTTATTAACAGTAAATAAATGTAATTTTCTGAAATCCTTACTATAACATACAGTATGAAAGTGCGTACAGAGTAAAAACAAAACAAATAGTTCATAGAAAACGTAAAACTGATTGGAATATTAAGAGATAACCCTCTGCAAATTCCTGAAATTTTAAGTTGGAATTCAAAAACATGAATGGCCAGCTTGTCTAGTGGTCAGAGTAGTCTGCCATGAATGGTGTGGCCCCGGGTTCGAGTCCCGGCTTGGGCATGGATGTGCTCTCTCTCTCCTGTCCTTGTCCTTTCTTTGTATGAATGTGTTGTTGTGTGAAAGGTTGCCTACCCTATAAACGGGTACCTATGGCATGCGTGTACTGTGGAAGTCGGACTTCACACCAAATATCGGTACAGTTGGAAAAGTGAAGCAGCGCACCCCAAATTGCCAGCCTGGCTGGCACACGACAAAAAAAAAAAAAAAAAAAAACACGAATATTTCATTTCAGTAAAATTTTGCTGATCAACCGGCGGAAAAGATGTTTTAAATAAAATTAATTCAACGATTTTTGAACACAATATTACGATGAATAAATTTATAAACAAGAAATGAATAATTTTCTGCAAACAAGAATTACACGTTTTACGAAAGTGTAATGAGTAAAAACAAAACAAATAATTCAGAGAATGAAATACAAAATAATAATAATAAATTGCTTCTCAGTTGATATAAATGATTTAATAATTTAATATTCCTATTCTGAATAAATCTACACTTATAGACAATGTTGCAACATTTTTCATGTCTCGATATTTTTCTCTTTAGATTATTGCTTTTAAATAACCTCTAATTTTCAAAGAACAAGTCCTGAATTAAATGGCTACTTAAAGTGGAAAATTAATTAAGAACACCCCTAAATTAAAGTGCTCATCACAGTCCCCCCCCCCCCCCATTTGTTTTAATAACTATTATGTCTAGTGTGTCAATGTAATTTTATTTACAAAAATATTTTAAAAATTTCAATGGAAGTTGATATAATTTTGAAGTTATTTAACATGGAAAAATGGAGAAAAACAAATCTTTTATCAAAAACAAATAAGTAACCATTTTTAAAATCGGAATTGTATTAGAAAGGGTAAAAACAGTGAGGGTGAAATTGGTAACATTAAAAATAATAAACCCGTACATTAATCGGCTCTGCCGATTAATCGGCCGATTCTCATTCACCGATTAATCGGTAATCGGTAATCGGCCAATTTGCTTATCGGTGCATCCCTAGAATACACCATGACAGTTTTATTGCAAATTAATCTTGGAAAAGGGACGCATTTTCTGCTTGTTTGTATCGGAGTGGGTTATAGATCAGAGATGAAACACTTTTACTGATAGTCACTCCTGTGTACAGCTGGCGTGAGAAAACTAGGCAGGGCAGGAACCTCACAAAAGATGGCCATAAAACCAGCCTCCCCCTCAGCCCACGATCCTTATCGGAGATTTTAAGGAAGCATCAGTTTCGAAGAATTGCGTTGTCCTACAAGCATGGGTAATCGACAAGAAAAGTGAAAGTGACAATTCGAAGAGTTTGAGTTTTACACTCTACGTATTGTAAATTCTTCTGGCCTTACGCCTTATTATGCCGACTCGTGAATAATCGTACAACTGACGACCGATACATTTTGCCGTCTTATGTACTCAGACAAATGACTATTGGGGAAACCATTCGTTTCAAAACATTGCGCAATTTTTCTCTCCAAAATTTGATGGACAGAAAAAAAAAGGTACTCAGGTACTTTTTTTCAAAATTTACCGACTGACTTGTTCCAAATGCCGACTGCCGACAACCAAAAAATTCGGGGGGGGGGCACGGTACTTACCCACCTCTCGACACGCGTGACATCAGCCTATGTCGACACGCCCCTGGGTGCAGAGCCTGATTATTACACAAGTGAAGTGGGTCTGGGCTTGGTGCCAAGGCCGTATTTAAGGGGTGGGTTTTTAGGGTTTAAATCCCCTCCGAAAATTTTCGAAACTTCTAAAAGATGCTTTTCATGCACACATTTTTTGCTGAAAAAAAATTATTTCTATTTTATTTTTATCTTATTTTATTCTTCAGTTTTATTTGAAAAATGAAATTGTCATAATCGACTGTACTAATTAATCTGCAGCATTCATTTCTATTGTAGTTATTGCAAGCATCATTTCTTACAGGACACTACGACGTTTTTCCTTTGAATTTAGAATGCTAATAAAAACACCAGCATTCTTTAAATTTAAAAGTAAACTCTTTTTTAACGCATTTTATAAGTGTCATAAAATAAAAATTTCCGATGTATTTTTCGAATGCTAGTATAAAAGTAAAACGTATCTACCCTTTTGAATGACTAAAAGACATCGAATATTTAACAGAGCGAAGTTATGCAATGAACAAATCAAATATTTTCTTTAATTAAAAAGATAAGTCTTAAAAAGATAAGACAAAAAGCAATAAAATACACTGTAAAACCAAAGTTTATTTACTACTAGTAATTTTACTACTAGGGGTAGTAAATTTTATTGATCAAATAGTTTTACGGAGAAATTTATTTGGTAAAACCCTCTCCGAAACGAAAGTCTGGTTACGGCCCTGCTTGGTGCCCCATATTTCTAGGGGGCCTCAATTTTTTTAAAGGCTTACGCGCTGAAGCTATGCGAACAATACGTGTAGTTTTAAGAAAAATAATTAAAAAATAGCGATTTGCTAATTGAAAAAAACTTCCTGAAACAAGAATCTTTATTAATTCTGCGGTATCGGATTGATCATGTCGCAACTGTGAGGGCCCCCATGATCATAGGGGCCCCGAAGGAGATTCAAAAACAAAAATGCACATAATAAAAGAGTTCCGTATAGTACTGATGGATAAAGGGGTCCCCAAATTGCATTTTGACGGGCCCGGCCCCCAGACCAGTAAATCTATCACTGCATTCCGCCATTGAATTTTCAGGGGAATCCAAATCATTATGGGCTTTTGGATTTACTATTAGTTAGTCAGGCCCTGCTTAATTGCAGGGCCCAATTGCGAGCAATCAGCATCAGTCTATTGGCTTCAACCTGCGTTCAAAATCCTTGGCTAACTGTCACTTTCCATGAGTTTTGAGCATCTCCAACTGAACTCATGACTTTTCATGTCAAATTCTCAAAGACCAATATTTTGGATTTAAGAATGTGACACTACGGTTCCGAGGCCCCCTGCTTTGCTGACGCCCCAGGCTCGCGCCTCATGCGCCTATTGGTTGATCCGCTACTGACTACACATAAACATAAAGACAGAAACGGACAACATGCAGAACAGCACAGAACAGAAAACAGCGAAGCCAACTTGGCATGGCTGCTCAGACAGCGGCAGTTGAAGTTAAGTTTCTACAAAGTAGTTAGCTATTTAGGCTTTTGAGATTAGAATATTGAACTATTGACGTTCTCTAAATTGTTATGTACAATTTTATCGTTTTCATCACTTTTTAACCGAGAGTTTTGTTTGTACTTTACATAAGAAATAATAATTCATAATAATTTCCATTTTTGTTTCAGTGCTGGTGCGACTACAAAATGGAAGTCAAAAGAAAATATCGAGATTACCAAGATAAAATTATTAGAAGGCCTGTGGCACTGAGGGAACTGACTTCTTTGGATAGAAGAATTCTAAAACTAATGGGAATCGAAGTTCCAGAGGGATTTGAACCAAAGGTCAGGAAATTCTATTTAACCCATTTATGCCTAAGTTTTTTTAACAATTTTTTTCAATTTTTATCTGCTTTAAACTCTTTCTTGCAATGGTCTACATTCATTTCAGGCATAAAATAGATCGCCGTTGCCATATTTATTAAGTTATTTAACGTCCTGTTTATGGGATATTTTGCAGATATGTGAGTAAAATACGACCATACTTGCAAAGTAACATTACAGAAGGCATCTGTGATCAATTTTAAGCAAATCATTTTAAAATAGTTTAATTTTATGAAAAAAGAGTTCGCAAAAAAAAAAACTTACTTTCTGTGGCTACCCATGCTGGATCGTTGCTTGACTGCTTTGTCTGAAAATAGTTGTCAATAAATAAACTCTGATGTCCAAATAGTGGCTCTAACTGGTTTTCTCAAGAAGAAGGACTATTTAATTTGTGAAAAGCAGCTTTAGTAAAATGATATACCCATTACAGGATTTTGTATGCAGTAACTAACAAGCGTCCCGTTTTTAGGCTACTGGGTATAAATGGGTTAAGAGCCATTATTTTGAAATTTAGACAAAGAAGGGAAATTTTGGCAATGACAATTTTTGATTTTCCTCATTTTTTAGCCTACTTTCCGGTTAAAAATAAAAGAAAGACGAAAAAAGTATTAAAATTGGCTTGATGCATCTAAAAAATATCGCCAAGTCAAAAAAATATCGCCAAGTTAAAAAAAATATCGCCAAGTCCAAAAAAAACGCCAAGTTAAAAAAATAAAAAGGTAAAATGAATATCGAAAAATTAAAAATTTGAAAGTAGGGTATTGAGATGGGGAATTTGTGTGTCGGTCTGTCGGTCGGTCTGTCTGTCCCCCCCTAATAACTTTTGAATGAATATTCCGATTTGGACAAACTTTTTTTTGTTGGAAAGATCTCGGCGAGTACAGCTCATTCCCAGATTTGATTTTTCGATTTGAACAATTTTTGGTTCAACTTTGAGCCGTTCAAACAACCTGTCCCGCGATGCTAACTTTTTAGTTAACAGTCCGATTTGAACAAACTTTTTTTTGTTCGAAAGATCTTTTCAAGGATACTTCATTCCTGTATCTACATTTTCGATTTGAACAATTTTTCGTTCAACATTTAACCGTTCAAGCAACCTTTCCCCCCTAATAACTTTTGAATGAACATTCCGATTTAAACAAACTTTTTTTTGTTCGAAGCCTCTCGGCAAGGATACTTTATTACCGTATTTAAATTTTAAATTTGAACATTTTTGGTTCAACATTGAACCGTTCAAGCAACCTTTCCCCGCCTAATAACTTTTGAGTGAATCGTCCGATTTAAACAAACTTTTTTTTGTTGGATAGATCTCGGCGATTACAACTCATTCCCACATTTGATTTTTCGATTTGAACAATTTTGGTTCAACATTGAACCGTTCAAGCAACCCCCCCCCCCCCCATAATAACTTTTGAATGAACATTCCGATTTGAACAAACTTTTTTTTGTTGGAAAGATTTCGGCGAGTACAACTCATTCCCAGATTTGATTTTTCGATTTGAACAATTTTTGGTTCAACTTTGAACCGTTCAAACAACCTGTCCCGCGATGCTAACTTTTGAGTGAACAGTCCGATTTCAACAAACTTTTTTTTGTTCAAAAGATCTTATCAAGGATACTTCATTCCCGTATTTACATTTCCGATTTGAACAATTTTTCGTTCAACATTGAACCGCTCAAGCAAGCTGTCACCCCTAATAATTTTTGAGTGAACAGTCCGATTTAAATAAACTTTTTTTTGTTCGAAGGATCTCAGCAAGGATACTTCATTACAGTATTTAAATTTTCAATTTGAACATTTTTTCGTTCAACATTGAACCGTTCAAGCAACCTTTCCCCACCTAATAACTTCTGAGTGAACCATCCGAATGGAATAAACTTTTTTTTGTTTGAAAGATCTCGGAGAGGTTCATTCCCTTATTTCGCTTTTTGGTTTGAACCATTTTTCGTTCAATATTGATCCGTTCAGAAAAAATTTAACATTAGCGCCTACGGGGAATTTAAGTTGAATGTTGATCCTGGAACTTAAAGTCGGATTTCCTTCAAACTAACTTTGTAAAAAAATGGTTTTGATAAATAATGTTTGTAAAGTACTTTTCTGAATAATCTTCTGTGTGCACTCTGATTCCGACTCCGACTCCACAAACATGGCGGAAATGCAGACTCAGAAAAAAATGACTGACTGTGCAGACGATTTTTTGTTTATTTATTCATTTGTGTTATTTTATTTATTACTATTATTTTTTTTTGGCAGACGATTTTTTTTTGTAACAAAAGTGTTTCATTCACGAGAGCATTTTATTCTTTATTTATATTTAACAACTGGCAACGGTTTAAAAGTGAAAATCGAAACATTTTATCGACGGACGAGTTTTTTTTCCTTTCTTTGATAAAATGTGTTTTGATGTACTTTGTACTTTTATTTATTTATTTATTTATTTTTTTGAAAACGATTGAGGAATTTTTCTACGGAAGAACTGTAACAGTTACATTCTTTAAAAGGTGCGACAAAACTTCATTTATTCATTTATTTACTTTTTATTACTATTTCATCTGATGAGAGGGGTATATTTTGCTTTTAGAAATCAGCTTTAAGTGCTAAAAAGGTATGTTTGACATAATGTTTAGTCTCAGATGATCAAGAGAATAATCATCAGATGCTAGAATGCCGATGTCGATGTACGGGAAAGTAGGCTCGTTTAGTTCTTGACAGAACTTCTTGTTTTTTATATGTAAAAGTAGATCATGAGAAAAGAACATTCTGAAATTTTGATCCCTATAAAAAAGTTAGTTCTCTGCGAAAAAATTCCCCAAGTTTGCGGTTGTGCAATGTGCAGTGCGTTTTTCAGCAAACGCGTTTTAACTCGAAACAGCAATACTAGGAAAAAATAATTTTTTCATATTATCATACCTGAAAAATGTGTAAAATAACATCAACATCAAAAAGAAAGCTGCCTAGGGTCTCCTCTAGTTTTCAAGAAAATAATTTTATTGGTATCTCATTTTTATGCTTTTTTCTCATAGTAAAATGTGTCCATCAAGTAGGTGAGATCTGCTGAAACTTTAAGTATATAATAATGTATATAAATGTGTTTTGAGAAAGGGGGAAAGACTAAAAAGTTCTTATTTTGTCTAAATGTTTAGAATTTTTATTTTTTTAATTGCAATTAACTCAAAAACGATAAATCATTGCTGTGGGAATTATTGAATGTTCTTGTTACTAGCTTTGAAATATTGGAAAAGGTAAATTCTGTGGTTTTTCTTCAAAGGGTCCAATATGGGAGGTCACAATGACCTCCTGAAATTTTTCATACTCGAAAAATGTCGGGTAAGGTAAGTAATTTTGGTAATTTTGGTGAAATGTGTCCAGTATGTGGGTCAGATCTGATGAAACTAAAACGATATAATAATGATGTATGAATAAATTTGTGTGTTTTGTGAGAAAGATAAAGACTCCCAAAACTTATTTTGTCAGAATTTTTTGCGTTTTATTGCAATTAACTCAAAAAACGATTAACCATTGCTGAGGTGATTGTTTAATGTGTTTTCTTTTGGGGGGGGGGGCAATGACTGGAAATATTGGAAAAAGTAAATACTGTGAGGTATTTTTAGAGGCTCCTCAATCGGAGGTTAAAGGAGGATTGACCTCCCAAAAATTTTAATGTTCGGATTTTTTTCTGAAGATTCGGCAACTTTGGAAACAATGTTGCAACATCGAAATTTTCTTTTTATTTATTTTTTACATGCCAGCTTGATCGTATTTTATCATTCGGAAAAATTAGAAAATTCATTTGGCAAATTAAGATCTTAAGAAGTATAAGATACACATGGACGCCCAAACTTCATTTTTTAGGAAATATGTCAAACAAGTGTTCAAAGGGAGGTGTAGACGCCTCCCTTTGAACACGGAATTGAAATTACGTCCCCGCCCCTCACCGTATTTAGTTAAAACGAACATTACAATTCAAAACTGAAGCTGGATAGAATAACTGAAAGTATACTAGACATCAACTTAAGTTGACACTGACATCACGATGCGCAAAGCCAAAAAAGCTCACAAGCAGTTAGCGATCTCTTCTAATTCGCCAAGTAGGCTGTGTCGTTTTATCTAGCTCGTTTTTCATAGGCTGATGTCACGCTGACGTCACGACGTCAGTGTCAACCTTGCAGTGTTGTATAGTTATTTAATAAAGACATAAAATATAATACTATTGCTCATAACTTGTTACTGAGCATACGTATTACTATTAGAACTAATAGTAATACGAAGCTTCAACCATTTCAACGAAGCTTTGGAATAGCTAAAGCAGGGGTGGCCAACCTTTTTAGGGAGAGTGACACTAACTGGAGAGAAAAATCTCAGCGTGCCACATTGTATTTTTCCAACAAACTGAAAATTTTTAAAAAGATAAAAAAAAAAAAATTTCGGTTGGCTGACTATGTAATTCTTATTCAAATGAAACATTTTTTCTCCTAAATCTGAGCAATTGAAATCTAAATGATACTAAAGATAAAACAAGTCCGAACTTAAGAGTTCTCGTTAATAAATACGTTTATAAGTTCTGTCAGTTGGCTTATGTTAAAAAAAAAAAAAAAAAAAAAAACATCAAATATTATATTCTAAAAATTAAACAGTCTGTACTTAATGTGGTTGATGAGTCTGTATCTTTTTTACGAAGTCTTTAATTTTCGGATTAGTTCTTGAGAATCCTAAGAACTTTAAGTGTTTTAAGTGCTATCAATATTCAACGGTATTTAGATTTTTTCTGCATTCATAACAAAAAATATTTGTTTAGAAGCGTATATTGAACCAAATCTACAATAGCATCAGACGGCTAAAGTGTGTAAATAAGAAAAAACTTTTGTTGGTACAAATTTCCAAATTTCTATATAACGTGGATGACTTGCTGTTGAAGTAAGCTTTTATATTCGATTACCAATGCAAAAGGTCAGTAATTCTGATTTGGATTTCAAAAGGGTAACAAGTTGTGTCTTGCAGAGAAATAGATAAAGAATTTGAAAAGATCAGCATTTTTTTTATGATCCTGAAAATCATCAAACCTAACACTGAATGTATACTTAAAATAGGTGTAAAATTTTCTCCATATATCATTGGAAAATTATTAAATTTGGGTTGATACTTTCAGTATTAAATTTAATGTTTTATTCTTTTTTCTCCAAAGTAGAGAGAAAGAAACTGAAGTTTCATCATAAAAGAATGTAGATGGCCTATACTGGTTTAGGAAACTTTTTTTGTACTATCTTAAATTTAAATTACTTAAACGCCGGATAATAAGAGATGACATAGCTAAATTCATTTGCTATTCTTCATTCCTAAGTAGCAAGTCCTCATTGCTTTCCTTCCAGACATTTTAAAAAACACACTCTCTAAAATTCTAAAATCTTATGACTATTTTTCCTTTGGACAGCTATTGCACATTTCAATGAAGGAGTAACTTGCCATGCTCTCCTCTTTCTCCTGGGAAAAGTTCACAAAACATTCAGAGCTCTAATTCGTAGTTTGTTAATACAGTGAACTCTACAGGGTCACCAGCAGAGAAAAAGTCTCATTCTTTGGCAAGGAGTTTGTGATAAATAATTCGATGATACTTTTGAAGTTTTTTTCCCAAATTATTTTCAAGTAATGTAACAAAAACAATTTAAGGATCTTCATTTGTGCAACCATACCGAATTTTGTCCAATCTGGTTTCTTAATTTTACTTGCAGAGTTAACCTTTTTTAAAAATTTCATCAATTTTTAAAAGGCTCACTATTATCATTAAATCAACATTAAAATTGAATTGTAAATGATATTTATTTAATTTGTCACAAATACGGGAAAATTCGGATTTTTTTTTTTATGATCCAATTATTCATTAATTTTTAAACTTTATAAAAATTCCTTCCAAGTGTTGAGAGACAATTTAGGAGTCTGAAATAAGAAGTAGTTTATCAAATAATCTGCATTTTTATTTTTAAAATTCGTTAGAGTTACAAATTAGTTATTTATTACTATTGAATAAAAAAAATGTGTTAACTGAAAGTGCTTCACAGTTCTCAGCTTATTGCGCATCCAAATATCTTGCAAAATAATCCAGAACTCAACGCCAGGAGGTGGCTGCACGAGTTCTACCAGCCCTCCACCTAAAAATATTATATTCACGTTGTTTTGCATTCTTCATGCAACAAAGTCCTTCTTCGAATTAAACGTTGACATTTTTATCCTGGATTGTATCTTTGCTCTGACGAAGGTATCTCTGTCCTCATGGCCACATACGTGCATTGCCGCTTCTGTCACTACTTTAATTGTTCTTCCCACAGCTTGCGAGTGACTTGGAAAGCGGACTGAAGCTTCATCTAAAACCAAGCCTGATTCTATGTTTCTCTCAATCTCTTCGAATGAAAGATTCTTTGTAATTGGAGGCTCACTAAGATCTGTTGAGAGCCAGTTGATGCAGTCGTAGTACTCAGTAGCCATAAAGTTCAGTTTAAGAACCTTGAAGTGTCTCAGTCTCCTGATCTCTTTCTTCTTTGAAAGGTGGCATTGTTTAATCCTTTTCCATGCCAATATTCTGATTTCTTTGTTTTCGTCTGTCGTCATTGCTCATAGTATATTCTCAGGATGGCTACAGTATGCATTTCTTTGAACCACCGAATGCACTATCGTTAAGTCATCAGAGAGGAAGTTTGAGAGTAGAACTATTTTCCACAAATGTCTCGGTCCATCAGCTCACCCTGGTAACTTCCTCACTGAGAACCATACTCTGCGCATAAACTCGTACTACTCGTATACTACTATTTGTAATTGGAGGCTTACTAAGATCTGTTGAGAGCCAGTCGATGCAGTCGTAGTACTCAGTAGCCATAAGAGTAGAATGACGTAGTAGAATGACACGAATTTTAAAAATAAAAATGCAGATTATTTGATAAACTACTTCTTATTTCAGACTCCTAAATTATCTGTCAACACTTGGAAGGAATTTTTATAAAACTTAAAAATTAATAAATAAATTGGATCAGTACAAAAAAAAAAAAATCCTCATTTTCCCCGTATTTGTGACAAATTAAATAAATATCATTTACAATTCAATTTTAATGTTAATTTAATGATAATAGTGAGCCTTTTTGCTCTCTCCATTACCAAAAATAATTTAAAAAAAAAATTTCACAAATTTTTCTGTAATATCCAATTTTAGCAATTTTTCTGAAACCCCCCCAAGCGTTTATGGCCGATCAAGAAATGGAGCAAAATAATTCAATTTTTTTATGTGAACTTAGTGCCCCTAATAGTACCTTTTAAGTTACACCAACCACTGAAAATATTTAAAAAAAAATTTTGACAAATTTTACGAAAAACATCAAAAATTAGCATTTTTTCGAAACTTCAAGGCGATTGCGGCAGATCAAGAAATTGTGCAAAAAAATGCAAATTTTTTGTGAGTGCTTTGTGCCCCCAATGGCACCTTTTCCGCATACCTCGTCATCGAAAAAAAAAAAAAAAGTCATTTTCGGCCCACCCTAGTATATAGGCTAATAAGTCAATAATAGCATGAAAATAAAACAAAGCAATTTTAAAATTTTTTCACTTTATGTTGTTATAAAAGATAGATATGAATTAAGAAAATGTATACAGAATTGGATTAAATACAATAAAAAGTAGGAACATTGTTTGCCATAGATGATTTGGCCCTTAACAGTATTTGTTTGTGACTGTCTGGATATTCTTTTCCGTGCTCCTCAACCTTATTGCATTAAGAACTGGAATTGAGACTTATCTTTTGTTAATAAGCCACTGAACTCAATAAATGCTATACCATGTTCAGTATAATCATTTATGACAATCATTGATTTTATGATTTTTGAACCTGGATGAAAATCTAGTCTGGAACTTCGAACCCTCATCTGGAATTCCTATCTGTTCAAACTTAATTGATCTTTTTGTAAAAAAATCCACAAACTTTTTTCTTTGAACGTTTTCAAATTCATAGTAGCACGTTCTGGAGAATTATTTTGACTTTTCCCATCTTTCATAGCTTTCACCATAGGGCGTTTTGTAGAAAAACGCACATTATTGTCGAATATAGCTAGTGCTAATAGCTCTTCAAACCAAAGATGTTTCGCGAATTTTTGAGATGTAGCTTTTGAAATATTGATATTTATGTATGAATAATACAAGAGTGTATTTAGTAGTTGAAAGTCATTATAGGGTGTATCAGATGCTACCAAAGCAGATATCCCAATTCCCCCCCCCCACCCCCAAGCTTTAAGATATACTCTAGCAACAAATATGCAAATACCACGTAAACCTTTCTTTTATCTTGCTATGAGCTTAACTGCGATTTAAACATCCCTATCTTCATGCTATATATGACTTTTGACCTCCAGTGAGCATGATGGACAGCCCCCGGTGCCAAAAATCTTACCCCAAGAAATGTTATGACTAATTCAAGGATTTCCTTACGATACTTTTTTGGCTGAAAATTTTACAAATGCTCATAACAAAATTCAAGCATACTATCTTTAATATCAAGAACAAAACCTGCAACAACTTCATCATTTGTTCCAACTTGGAATTTTCCTATGTTAATTAATTTCCATGATGGTTGAAATCTTTTAAAAATTGGAATTTCAGAATGAGAGCTTGACCCCATGCAGACACCAAAACTAATCGAATGATTAGTTCCATAATATGATGATGACATGCAGAATACAGTCCTCTTTGAACTTTCTGCTCGAGAAGAGAGCATGCACCTTTATTTTGACCTGTGTTTGGGCTTGTTGTATCAGCACCCATTGCTCTCACTCTATTGCCATGCCATAGATGTGACAGCTTCTCCTGTTCCTGATAGTAACTTGCCAACTGTAAGTAGTTTAGAAATTTCGCTTCCTGAAACTATAATAGGCATTAGGCAAGAGATCAGAGTTTTCTTTGCCCGTTAACTCAGGCAAAAGTTTGCCATCCCAATGAGCAGTTAAAGTAAATTGCACTTGAAATTCTTTCTTAAGTCTATGAGTTTGCTAAGCTCGATTCTCTTTTGTAAGCCTTCGAATAAAAAATCTATTGACAAAATTTTCTTCAATGTTATGACCTAGGCTCCTTGCAGTTTCTGCAATAAGGTAGACTGTATTGCGATCTGATTCCTTTGCATGATCTTGTGCAGAGGACAATGGTGGTGTCAGGACATTATATCGTTCTCTTTTGAAAGGTTTTGAGCACGAAAGATCTGCTTATGATTTTTTTTTTCAATGTCATAGATTCCATCTGTATCATCATCATCCGAAGAAGGTGTTAATGCAACCGATACTTCACTCTCTCCTCGTACTTTTTCTTTCTGTAATTTCTTCTTCTATTATTTTTCATGGATCTGGTTTCCATAGTTACTATTTCATTTCGTCTTACTAGTCTCTAATTCTAGTTCAAATATTATGCTTATTTTTATTGCAGAATATAGCACATTTCATCGAAAATAAGATTTATAGCTACCATTTTCCCTGGGAGAAACCAATTGCTATCAAAGAACTCAGAAGTAGTACAGTTACAGTTAATACAGCTCATTGTGTTGCAAAAGTATCTATAAAATCAAACTGAGGTTGAGTCATACGCATTTTTGCACGTGATACTCTTGCTGCGGAGGAGATCAATCTCGTGAAGCTTTACCTTTGTTTTTTAGTCTTTTACTTGAAATTTGAAAAAGCTATGTTTTCAATTTTAAATAAATAAATATGTAAATACAATATAAAGAAATATGGAAATAATATATAAACATGTAAATACTTATAAATAAATAAATAAAAAAAAACTTCAGAATCGCGAGAAAATTAACGTTTCGTTGAAAGTTCAGTGTCAATTGAGCTACCTCTAAATATTGTTTAAATGAGCTAAAATTTTAGGTGATTCCTTTTTTTCCCAAATGGAACCAGATTAAGGGGTGAGACCACAATATTTTTGACCTTCGAAAATAAGGACCACCCTAGTGTGGATGGGATTAACGTAAGCATCCTACTCAGGTTTTTCCGTCAATTGAATGGTTATGCTATACTGCCGTGTTAATGTATGTAAAGGTAATCTGTAAATTTTTCCACTTGTCACTTTTTTGTATTTTTGTCATTTATTGTACTTTAGTTTAAATGTACAAGCTTGCTTATTTGACTTCAGCTGAAAATACAGCAATGTAAAAACGTCAGATTCCAATATTTCGCTATTGTTAGTATGGAATCCAAAATGCGTTTTTTCAAGTATTCTCAAAAACCCACTTCTGCAGATACTGCCTTTTACCATCCTACGAATAACAAATATTGATTTAATTGATGTTATCAACATAAATGATCCTCATTTTTTTAATTACAAAATTAATGTTCCACTGTTACTTTCATGACTCTCTGACCTCAACTTGTCTTGACGAGGTCTTCAACAGAATGCTCAAAGTTTCATTTTCTTATTCAAGGTTGAGCTTGAAGATGCTGCAAGTGACCAATTAACGTGGGAAATATCTCAAATTAGCTCCTTTTGCCAAGAGCCAGAGACTGACACCACACAAGCCACGCTCCCAGTCGGCCATTGACACTAACTCCCGCAACTTCAAGCCATTTCCAGGTTGAGAAGGATGGGTCCTTTCCAGTCAGAAGCAAGCAAGACGAAAGAGACGAATGAGTCATTTCCAGGCAGAAGCAAGCAAGACGAAAAGACGAATGAGTCCTTTCCAGGCAGAAGTCAGCAAGACGAAGAGACGAATGGGTCTTTTCCAGGCAGAAGTCAGCAAGACGAAGAGACGAATGGGTCATCTCCAGGCAAAAACAAGCAAGATAAAGAGATGAACGACAACAGCACGCAGCAGCTTGAAGCGCAATCCACTACTGCTTCAGCAATAATGGAAGTAGCCAAAGCTCTGCGGACACTTGCTGACATTCAGTCTAAATTTCTTGAAATTGAAGACAGAAAAGCATCTGCGTTTGAAAAAATTGCTGAGCATTTCTGTAAATAATCTTATTTATTTGTTCCAATCATTATACAGTGGCTACTGTTAAGTTGAAGCTTGATCTTGGCTATGTTTGAGTCTTTTCTTTAGGCTATAGGGAAGTTTGTTTCAAGCTGAGATGAAATGGGTTAATTTCTTAGTAGTTTTGCAAAGGTATTTCTATTTAAATCCGTGCTGACAGCACTTAACCTTTTCACTTTCCTTCCCAAAAAGAAGTGAACATTGTCAAAGTAGCTTCAACTAATCAGAACTATACACTAAACATTGAAAACTCTCTAAAAAGTCTATGACATAGGTTGATCCCTTTTAACGAAACGTTTTACCAATACTTGTCAGAGATTCCGCACATTCACGCATAAGCCAAGAAAAAGAATTTTTAAGCACTCATTTTGTTTGGGGTAAATTTAAAATCATTATATTATAATTTTCTAGCGCAGCTCCAAGCGAATTTCTCGCGTTTTGCTGACGATACTTTCCGTACTGAACGTGAAGAGCCTCGTTAAGACGTCACCACGGCACTTCTAGGTGGTAGAAAGATAAAATCTGAGTTAATTTTATCGACATTAGTTCTTCAACTTAGTTGATTTCTCAAGGTACATACCTGTATTATTGTAAAGCAAAAAAGAAAGAAAACGTTCGAGTTGCCGTTTTTCTTTTTCTTGTAACCGCATATTCTGTTGGAAAAGGTTGTTGAAGGAAATGGTCGCATTTAGAATAAATGAGCAATACCCGGAGGTGCCATTTTTTGGAAAATATTGGGTTTGTAAAAAAATATGGTAAAAAGGTATGTGTGTTTTTTTTTTTTTTTTTTTTTAATGAGGAAAGGGGGTGGATAAAAAACGATAGCAAGGTATACATTTTAACACTGAAGTACGCTGATTTTTAATGAATATTTTAACAAGGTTACGTGCTTATGTCATTCGTTCTTTTTTGAAAAGGTTTTTGGGCACTAATAGTATGTGCAAACGACTAAATTTATGAAGCCCCCCCATCCCCCTCTCGAAATTCTCGATGAGGTGAAATTTCATTACTTTTCCTTTTGTATATACTATTCAAAAGTACTTGTTATCGTCAATAAGGGAATCTTTTTTTTTTTTTTTTGCTCTTAAAATATTTAAATTCAACTGTATGGAAAAATAGATACTGTTGGCCCCGCTTAAACGAAGACATGTCGGTTCCAAGAAATATTACTCGATTTTAGCGGGGTATTTGTTTAAGCGGGGATCTTTAACATTGCGCCTATAACATGGGGGTCAATCGATCCTGGGATGTTTTATTCGTATAGGCGGGAGCGGAGATTTCGTTTATTGCAAAAGAACAAATATTGAGTGGAACTGAGTTAGCGCCAGTGGTAGTATTCTTAAAACTAGGGATGCACCGATTAATCGGCAGTACCGATTAATCGGTCATAATCGGCCGCTTTGCCGATTATTAATAATCGGCAAAATCGGGCCGATTAATCGGCTGAAAAATATTTTTCAGATATTATTCTTTAAAGTATCTTTCACTAGGAAACTATGATGAATAATTTTGTTAACAGTAATAATAATCCTCACAGTTGATATAAAGTTTTTTTTTAATGAATTCTTCTACTTTGAATAAATATACATAGACAATGATGCAACATTTTTCATGTGGCGATAGTTTTCTCCTTAGTACAGTGCTTTCAGATAACCTCTAATTTTCAAAGAATAAAAGTGTTGAATTAAAGTGCTACTGATTACTAAAATATATGAATTAAAAGTACTTCTAAATTGGAGTGTTCACCACTCACTCCTACACTCCTCCTCTTTTTTATAAATTTTTATTTCCAATTAACATAACTAACAATGTGCTAATAATATTATTGACACTAATATGAAAATTGGTTCTAAGAAATTTGATAAAATAATTGAAATTATTTTGTGAAAACTAGGAAAAAGGAAAAAAATCTTCTCTCAGAAATAAATTACTTATTATTTCTAAACATGGAATTGTATAAGAGATAAAAAACAGTGATGGTAAAATTGGTAGTAGAAAAACAATTATCCCCTTATCATTAATCGGCTCAGCCGATTAATCGGCCGATTGTCAACAGCCGATTAATCGGTAATCGGCCAATTTGCTTATCGGTGCATCCCTACTTAAAACTATAATTTTGGCGTTGAAACATTGACGGAACTTATGGTGGCAGTTTAAAGGAAGAGAGTAAAAGAACTTAAATGGAAAATAAGTGATTATAAAAAACGTGCCAAGGGAAAATCTGACCTTTCAAGTTCAGGCTTTTTGGAGAGGCAATCGCATACAAAGGCTGGTCCTGTGTATTGTAGTATTCTTTGTAAATAAATGTATTTTAACTTCTTTAAGTAGTGATTCTTCTGTTTGATAAAGAAAAATTGTCAAAATATAAATAAGCAGGGATTTTACAGTATTTTTTTAGACACTCAATTTGCACAACAAGATTTTATAGGGATTTTTTAAAAAAAATGCCTTATTTTATTAAATTTGACTATTCTAGGGCAAAGTTTATGTTTTTCTGATAAATAATGATAGGGGGTTAGTCCCATGCCTAGCATAACTAGGCAGGGGACTGTATTTGCACTTTGTTGTGTAATATCTGTAAAATAATTGGAACATAAATGGTTACGAACCTACCTATAAATTTAGGCACAAATCGTGGACATAACAACTAATGTTTTATAATTAAACTAATTAACAACAATGAAATCACTTACCAGATGACTTTTTTCGCAACGATCAAGATACATACTTACACCACAAATGTGGCTCTGAAACTAAACAAATCGGCGTTTCAACACCGTTCTCAGCAATTTCGGCAAATTCACTCTGATTGCGTTTAACTTCATGCCAAAAAACATTTGCAAGAGTAATAGATTTTTTCTATTGCAGCTTTGAATTTGTGGCAGGGGACTGTTTCAAAAAACTCTGGACAGAACTTACATGACAATATTAAGTTTTAGAAATACGTAATTAGACCTTGTTTTATAAAAAAATATATAGCATTATTCTATTTTTAGATATTAATTTCCAAATTTGTGTAGTGTTAATTGGCGTTTTGGAATATTACCTTAAAGTGTTACCAATTGGGCTACAAAGTATTAATGCTTTACTTGAATTAAAAGCGATAAAAAAATTATTACACATTATTATTTTTAAAATACTCGGTTCGGATAGCCAATTGAGAATTCACAGAGAAACGCTGTTTTCCAATTGGCACAGAACGTTCGTCGAGCTGCTCGAGATTAAGAAAACACTCCTCGAGATCGTTGCAATTAAGATCACTCACCAAAAAATTAACAAATAAAATGTTTACTCCAAAAGTGTCGCGATCAAAAGTCAATAAGACCTCCACTAAGCTAATCGTGAGCCGAAACGCAGATTAGAACCTGTTTTTTTTTTTTTTTTCTGAAAAATTGAAATGTTGAACCCACAAAGAGGTTGGGAGGTCGCTGCTGGAGGAATTTCGACATTAGGTCTATGGGGTAAAAAATCCGTGCCCCGGAAAACTGGCTGTTGAGAGAGGTGGCCGCTCGAAGAGGTTTTACTGTCTACATCTGAGCTACAGATGTTCTTTTATGACCGAATGTGAAACCAGGGTGTAAAAAAATCAATGATGATTTTTTTATTTAAATCGGATTTTATTATTTTTTTTTAATTAGAAACTTCAGTTATTAATCAATTTACATTTATGAATGACTAACATTTAAGTTTTTAAAAATACAAAAACATCTTTGAAATAAAGCTTAAAAAAAAGCAAATACATATGATTGTAATCACTTTTAATATCAAAAAAATTATGAAACACTATACAGAAAAATTAAATTAAACAAAGACATTAAGCAGCATTACTGGAAATTTTAATAAAATAAGGAGTACAGTTAAAAATTTATATGCAAAATTTTTTTTAATTAAATATGACTTTTTTAAATGTAATCTATATTTAATAATATAAAGCTGTAGAGTTTGTTTGTTTGTTTGTTTGCTTGAACGCGCTAATCTCAGGAACTACTGGTTCGATTTGAAAAATTCTTTTTGTGTTGAATAGTCCATTTATCCAGGAAGGCTTTAGGCTATAGGAGTTATTGTTATAACTAAAAATAATAATGTAAAAAACGAAATAAATAACGAAAAAATAATGTAACTCTACGAAAAGAATTAGTTTCCTCTCTTCTCGAGAGATGGCGCTCATAATGAGTATTGCTAAGCTTTTGCAACTGTGGAGGCGCCCTCTATATACAATGGTTGACAATCCAGCAGTTGCTCTTGCCTTTCAATGTGGATTAGTTTCCATTCTTCTCGAGAGACGTCCCTCTTTAAAATTATATTTTTAGCAACTGTGTAGAGAGCGCTGGTTGACAATTGCTCTAGCCTCAAGAGTCTTGCCTCTTGCCACATGGCTCAGATCACGAAATGGTTTTCGTGTTTTTCTTTGATATTCAGGTACATAATTTGTTTTGTAGGATTTTTCTGTTAACTTTTGTCTTCCTTATTTCTGCATTGTTAGTATTTGTTCTTCATTTATGGTTGTTCTTTGTAACTTTATTATTGTAGTGTACCTCAGGTACTTAACTAAGCACATAATTTAAAACCATAGTATATTTATATAGGGTATTGTTTTCTTATTCTTTTGCCTTTTTTTTCTTATGTAATAGGTAAGTAAATAGGTTTCAAATGAGTCAAACCTTCTTTTTTTTTATTTTTTTTATATTTATGATTTAAGATAGTTACTAATCTAAGTAAATAATATGATTCGTCATATTTTTGTAACGTTTTTACTATTTTGTATCATTGGTACTAAACACATAATTTAATTACATAGTATTTTTATATTGGGTAGCGTTTAATTATTCTTTTAACGTTTTTTTCCTTATGTAGCGCATATATATGTTGGCTTCAAATGAGTCTAACTTTTTTTTAATAGTTTCATATAGTTACTAATCTAAATAAATAATTTGATTTGTCATGGTTAAGCTCAGCATAGGTACTTATCTAAACACATAATAAAAGTGCGTGGTATTTTTATATTGGTTATTGTGTTGAATAGTACATTTATACAGAGGTAGCCCGTGCTACGCCGGGCCACGCAGCTAGTGAAAATGTAAAAAGAAAGAAATTAATAAATTCAACAACTGTTAAAGTATAGAGATGGGAAATAACCAGCTGATGATGGTTTCTTCGGTAAGATATGTACAGTAGGGTGGAGCGAAAAACAAAAATTTTGGAACTTTATTCTGTAATACCCGGCAAAAGCTGTGCATGCGTAAGTACAATACATATGTAAAATATTATTAAGTTTGAACAACTCCTTTAGGGTCCTACCAGGGCTTGAATTTCTCTAAAAACAAGAAAAAATGCCAATGTTCTAAAATTTTTTGGAAAATATAAATAATCACCACTTTTGTTCTAAAACCTTTAAAATGCTTCCTTTTAACACTCTTTTCATGCATCTTGAAAATTATTTACATTCTATTCAGTATTAAGTTCGTACATAAACCGTAAAATTCCGAGAAATTAACCAAAAATTGACTTCTTTTTGCCGTTTTTTGCACATAGCAATAATTTTTCTTTTGTAATCCAGATAGTATTTTTTGCAATGAGTGTGCCAAATGCAGTTTTTAGTTGCAATTATATTTCGTTACATTAACAGCCCAGAACGCATTACAAGGAGGTAGCTGCATTTCGGGTGTCATTCTGCATTTCCCATCCACCCAGCCACGTTGTTTACATATTTTCAACACATTTATACGGTTGGCAATTTCTTTCTGGTGTTAAACAGGTTTTTATCCTTTGAATCATTGTTTGAAGTTTGACTCCTATGACTCAGTTTTCAGCATTGACGATTGGCGAGCATAAAAGTTTTTCCTTTGAATGCATATCTTGTCCTCTTCCTTCAGTCGCAACTCTGCCGTTCGTCACTAACCAGTTTTTAAGACCCTGAAAACAGTCGGAGTGTAGAAGCAGGTGTATACCTATTGGTGAATCACTGATAAAAGTGCAACTTGTTTTTGAAAAAGTTAACACTTATTAACGTTGCCAGAACTCCGGTGGAAAGATCTCGAAGCTATTAACACGGATTGAAAAAGAACGAGTATAAAGTAATTGATGGACATTGTAAATGTAATACAGAAAAAGAAAATAGAGTGACCCTGATCTCACTATCAAAAATCGTAGACCTTCTCAGTCATTAGCGTTCGTGCATGAGCAGCTTGGAGTAATCGCTGATTACGTAATCGTAATCTGTGTAATCGATTACATTTTTTGGTAATCGTAATCATAATCATAATTAGGAAATGGGACTCTCGTAATCGTGTAATCGTAATTTTAATCAAGTATTTCTTCCGTAATCGTAATTGTAATCTAACTTTAAATAATCGTAATTTAGCCTTGTAATCGTGTAATCCAGATTTGCTGAATGTGAAAGCTTCTAAGTTGCGTTCGCTAAAACATAAGAATTCAATCGCGGCCCCCGGGAAAAATCACTCGAGGGAAGGAGCGTGTTCTTTGTCTCGGGGGGGGGGAGGGGGGGTCCCGGTTCAATGCAAGCTGCAGAAAGACAGCAAGTTGTTTCGTGCTCGTCTAGCGAGTCATAAAGCGAGCCCTAACGTAAGTGCTTTGCAACCGTAGGCGCTATGACAAGACCGTCTCTCCTGATTTTTAGGATGGGTCATCAATTTTCCCTTTCATCAGCTGTCAATGATAGCTACAAACAAAGCTGCCGTACCCTGCCCTTCCTCGGGCGAGAACAGTAGTATCAAATTACAAACAAATAATTTTCGGCTTAACAGGACTCAAAACAGTTAAATGGTTTTTGATTTTTTCCCTTTTTCTTTCATTAGTAAAAGAGGAGAACATTTTTCAAAATAAGAGGGAATTTGCAACTGTGCCTTAGTTATTCAATATATATTTGCAATACAGTACTCTCATTTGCGATCTGGTGACTTTTTTTAAAAATATTTTCACATATAATTTAATCTTAAGTTTATGCTTTACACTTTAATGCTGATAATTTTTTTAATCATTAAGCATATAAAAGAAAAAGTGATGTATTTACGGATTTTTAAAACATTCCCAAGTAGCACACTTCGTTTTTTAAAGGTTGTAAAATGGTTATTAACGTTGTGACAACGGATTAAAAACGTTTATAAAACGTTTAAACGCTTTTTGTGCTACCTGGGTTGCTTATGAACAAGACTAAATGCCTATGATTTATTTTTAAGCATTTATTGAAATTATTCAAAGCACAAAAAGATAATTTACTTTTGTATTAATATTTATTATTTTAATTTAATGTTTTTAGTGCCAATAATAGCACTTAAGTATACCTTAAAAACTGTGACATAAAATCTATATTTATAAAAATGAGTGAATGCTTGTATGTTTGTATACTTGTTCTCTATACAAATCCACAGTTTGCGTCAGATTTTCATCAAAAGTGACAGAGGTTCCTTGATGCCCTAGAATTCTCATAGGCGGGGTCTTGAAATTTTAAAAAATCTAAAAAGCTCAAATTCAAGTTTTTTGTCAGAAAAATGACCTTTTTATAGGAATCTAGCCTATTATTAGGCCTATTTTTTTAATCGACATGAGCCTTTAGGTTACAAATTGATAAAATTTATGGTATTTAAATATCAGAATTTTCCGACAAAGATTAAAATTAAAACAATGAATTTTCATTTCAAGGCTCACCTATTTCATTTTAGCATGAAATAAGTCAAAAACAATTATAATTCATGTTCTCATTTGGCACAAAATATTTATGATACAGAAAATTTTTTTCTTATCCTCCTTTCTATCAGAGGAATTATGCAAAAACATGAATTAAAAGCCTTATACATGTTTCGCTTTCAGCTGGTGCTATTTTATACAAATAAGAATAGAATTCTTCCAAATTTTTTTTTTCTTTTCTGAATGCTATGTTGTATTAATACGCACCCGGGCAACGCCGGATATAAAGCTAGTATTATTATAAAATGGTCTCACACACACGCAAAATAAATAAATAAATCTTCAAGTTAAGATTACACATTAGTTACTACATCATCTCCATAAAATTAGTGGATCAAAAATCATAATTCTTCAGCTATGACACTGCTATCGCGATTGAGCATTATATATGTTATATATACTGCCCCGCGATGAAAAACGCATTTTATGATTTGCACAACATTTATCAATCTTGCTCTCAATGAAACAATAATTTTATCCACGCACTCAGGGGCGCCCCGAACTAACATTTTTGGGAGGGGGAAAATCATCAATTTGCCGAATGAAGTTCCGATTTTTTAAAATGAAAACAGAATGATATTATTTTACCGAATGATACAATACAAGCACGCACACATGTCGTACATGCATAACATTTAGTGAGAAAAAACATTAGGCATCTTTTGTAAAAAAATTCTAAAAACTAAAAAGAACAAGTAATCTCAATATTGTAATAATGCCTTCAAATTGCCGAATCGTCAGCAAAATGTGCGCGAAAATTATTGGAAGGTCACAATGACCTCCCGTGACCTCCCATCGGGGCGCTCCTGCATGCATTAGGTATGAAAAATGTTAAATCTTATAAGAATATCATTTGAGAATTTTATTATTCTAATACTAATTACATTAAAACAATTTATAAATTGCATATATTTATATTTTTCCTGATAGTAATTTTTACCAGAATAAATAGATGGTTAATTGACAAAATGCTATAAAAATATTACTAACTGTGCAATGTTGTGTAATATTTTTAAGAAAGTACTTTTACATGTTTCATTTTTCTTCCACCCAACTGATAAGGTATAAAACTAGCACACTAAAACTTGACACCTCCCCCTTTCAAAACTTTTGGATCCTCTTCTGTCTATAAATATTTCTCACAAATCTGTAATCGTGTAATCAAAATCGTAATCGGCAGATAATAATCGTAATCGATTACATTTTTTTGCGTAATCTAATCGTTGCTGTAATCGTAATAGCGATTTGGCAGAGGGTTGTAATCGTAATCGTAATTGTAATCTCCAATTTTTCACGCTCGTAATCGTAATCGTAATCGATTACATTTTCTCGTAATTGACTCCAAGCCTGATTCGAGCTAACATAGTTATGAATCTGTTAATTTTCGAGATGAATTTCTAATGAGATGAAGATCCTCGTCAGTTATATCTTTAAATGATATAATGGTTCAAGAAATTAGAAATTTTAAAAAAAGAAAGAAAATTTTCTTGAAACATGGAATTGTATGTATAAAGAAAGTTACGCAATCTATAATTCATTGAGTTGATGATCTTCTCTTCTTCGTGGATCCGCTGATTCGAAGAAATGCCTGCTTTGTTAATTTTGAGAACTAGTAATTGGCCATGGCAGTGGACGATAGCCAAACAGTAAAGCGAACTTTTATGACCAATATTAAGTTCTGAAAGTTCAAATTATGAGTTTTTTTTAAATTGACATCATTAATGGGAGGAAAGTAAACACGCGTTGACCAGTCAATTTATTCTTATAGGTTTAAACTTTTTATAGAATGTGTAATTTTTAATATGGTTACAGCTCCATGTTTCAGGGAAATTTTCTTTCGTTTTTGTTTATTTCTAATTTCTTGAACTATACAGAAGCGTATATTTTGATGATATAACTGACGAGTATCTTTATCTCATTAGAAACTCAGCTTGAAAATCATCAGTTTCATGACTCTGTTAGCTCGAATTAACGAACGCTAATGACTGAAAGGTCTCCGATTTTTGATAGTGAGATCAGGGTCACTTTTTTTTATGTATTACATTGACAATGTCCATCAATTACTTTTACTCGTCTTTTAAATCCGTTTTTAAAGCTTCGAGATCTTCCACCGAGTTCTGGCAACGTTAATAAGTTAACTTTTCAAAAACAAGTTGCACTTTATCAGTGATTCAATAAGTATACCTCTTCTACACTCCGACTGTTTTAAGGGTTCAAAACTGGTTAGTGAGACGGCAGGTTGCTATTGAAGGAAGAGACAAGATATGAATTCAAAGGAAAAACTTTTTCTAGCAATCGTCAATGTAAAAACTTAGTCATGAGTCAAACTTCAAACTATGATTCAAAAGGAAAAATCGGTTTAACACCAGATAGTAATTGCATCCGTATAAATGTGTTGAAAACATGTAAACATCGTGACTGGATGGATGAGAAAGGCAGAATGACACCCGAAATGCAGCTATACCTCCTTGTGGTTCGTTCTGGGCTGTTAATGTAACGAAATATAATTGCACTAGCTGCGTGGCCCGGCGTTGCACGGGTTACCTCTGTATAAATGTACTATTCAACACAATACCCAATATAAAAATACCACTCACTTTTATTATGTGTTTAGATAAGTACTTATGTTGTACTAAACCATGACAAATCAAATTATTTATTTAGATTAGTAACTATATGCAACTATTAAAAAAAAAGTTGGACTCATTTGAAGCCAACGTATATATGTGCTACGACATAAGTAAAAAAACGGTAAAAGAATAATTAAACACTACCCAATATAAAAATACTATACAATTAAATTATGTGTTTAGTACCAATGATACAAAATAGTAAAAACGTTACAAAAATATGACGAATCATATTATTTACTTACCAGGAAAGTATTCGACTTAAGTAATAATGAAAAAAGTTAAAAATGGTACCATTCGAAAGAGCATACTGAGACATGTCTTTGACCCAAAGATCAACCCTCATCCCCTCGTTTTCGAGATAAGGGGTCTTAAAATCGGCCGAAAATGAGCCAAATTTGAAGACTTGGCAAGAAATTGAATCTAGCTCCAGATTCTCCCC
>JAXGGA010016677.1:0-26153 GCA_038373865.1 Uloborus plumipes | reverse complement strand
AGGGATAAAAATAAACAGGAACTATCAAATCCATAAATTCAATTCAATATCAATTTAAAATATAATATTAATTTTAAAAAATCAATACAGCAATGCTTTTTACCTAATTTTCCAAATAAAAAAATTTTTAGGGGGTCACAGTGGCCCTCCCTCTTCACGGCTCTTCCGACTCTTTAAAAATTTTACGTATGCAAGCAGTAGTTTAGTATACAATGTTGAATAGAGAATGATTTTTAAATGACTCTAGAAAAAGCCCGAAAAAGTCCGGGTTTTACATCAAAACCCATATCAAACCCTGGGTTTTTTCAAACCGGCTTAAAATTTTTCTGGTTGCGCCACTGGCTTGTTGTCCTGGGAATCACACCCCCCCTTGATTTCTAGCACTGTTGCTACCCCCAGAATTTGCGGCTTAAGTCCGCCTATGACCGAATACGATAGTAGTATATCTTTTGCGAAAGTATACTTGGAAGCTTTTTTATACTCGAAATCTGCAGTGAAATTTCTTCAAAGATATGCCATCCTCATGCATAAAGATGAAATGAATTAATGAATAAATTTATTTCGATAAAGACAAAACATACACCAGTTCAAAAGTTTCTTCCGTGAAAATATAAGGAAACATATGATTTATTTAATTTTTTGTTTTATGAAACAAAACCAAAGTTCCGTTTGATATCGCTTTTTTTTTTTTTTCAATTTGAAAACATTTCGGTTTAGTAATGTTTATTGTCGAATAAAAAGCAAACGTATCGTCGATATAGTGCAAAAGAAAAAAAGTTGCATCAAAGTGAACAAATTGAGCCTTTTGTTTTAAAAGTGGGATAAAACATTTTTTTTTTTTTGTGAGATATTCGAAACTTTGCTCTTACGTCTCTTAAATATTTGGATTCTAATTTTCTTTTAAATCTAAACTGTTAACAGGTAAAAAGATTACACTGATTTTAAGCAATGATTTCTATAATCTTTCAGAAATTGGCCAATCACCTCTTTAAAAAAAAACTCAATTTTTTTTTTTTTTTTTTTGAATCAAAAAATTCTTGCTTAGGCCTGAAAGAAGCCAAAAAGAAGAAAGATCTTTCAGATTTCCTGCTATTTCGGTTTAGCACTAAAGAAATCTTGAATCAATTTGCTTGCTTCTTTTAAGCTTTATGGTGACACGTGTGTATTGCGTAGGCTTAGTTGCTCCACATTTGACGGACATTTTCTAAGAAACTGAGGTGAAATCGAGCTAAAATAGAGAATTGCGAATAATAATACCAACATAGGCAGCGACTTTTTTATCCTTGTCTGTTAAACACTATGTTTGCATTTTTACCAGAGAAATGGACATTATAGAATGCTGACTGTGATAGACAATAGCAAAAACATAAGTAAACGGATGTTCAAGTACGAGTAAAATGTTTCACTAAATGATAAAAAATAATGTCTGTTGCTCATTTAGATTACAAACAAAGTGTTATTTAGGGTTGGTTCGGGGAAGTAGGTCACTGGGGTAAGTGGGCCACCCCCCTTAAGGCGACAAGGGACTATCATTTTTTTCTTCAGCAATTTTCAAGGAATTTCTTTGAAATTTGTAGCATAGCTATATGTTGCTAACACTAACACAAAAAAATTTTCATCGAAATATTTTAAAATTAATTTTTTTTTAATTTAAAATTTGAATTTTAACACTTTTTCTATATTAATCCTCGCGCCTGAAATTTCATCAAAATGACAAAATACAAGCAAAATGTGGAACATAAAACACCAGGAAATAAAATGTTGGGAGTTCTTTTCCTATATATTGTGGCAAAAAAAAAAAGGAAAAAGAAAAACTAAAATCTACATTTTTTTTTTTTTTTTTGTAAAAGATATCCATATTTTAGTAAAACATAGCAAACATATTCGACTTAGCTAATAAAATAGAAAATTCCTTTCCAACAAAATGTTAACAAACTTCTTAAGTACATGGCAAAAAATTTTTAGCAAATTTAAGTAATAATTTTTTACACTGGAGCAGTATGAAATTTGTAAACACGCGTAAAATTATGTTTTGAGAAAATCAACATTTACTGTTTTACTGTTGTATATTTCATTATTAAATTAGTTTTTAATACAAATTCACCACAAATAAGGTAACGCTATTTAGTTACAATAGCAATCAATTTCAATCATATAGTTTTTAGAAATATCATCAAAAAAAAAAAAACGATTTTTTGACAATTTTTTGCTCATCTGAAAGTTTGTTCTAACCTTAAAACTGAAATGCGCATATGGTTTTTGTACTTTTTTTGTACTGATCATGTTATATGTCATCACAATGAATGTTTTTTTTTGGGTTTCATGTTTTTTTTTTTTGGGGGGGGGGTTCATGTTTTTTTTTTTTTTTTTGATCATATAATTTATGTGAAAAAAAAATTCAAAAAAAAAAAAAAAATTGCGAGTTCGAGCAACATTTTTCAAAGAAGTGTTTCAATATTAAATTAAATTATTTTTTCTATGTTCATCAAGTTTTTTTGTAGAGTTTAACCTGAAGTACACATTGCAATAATCATTTTAATGCAAAGTATTATTAATAAGTGTTTAAGGGGAGGGGTCCCACTTACACCTTGTTTTTTCTCAGTTAGTGTAAGTGGGACCCCTCACTATGGTGTAAGTGGGCCCCCTCATAATAATGATGATTTCAAAATGAAAAGCAGTTTTGATGAAACAATTTCTAAGATGAAATGAGAGATAATAATGCAGACCTATAAGGAATTGATTCTTTAGCTACAAAACCTGCAAAAGCTGGTAACTATGTATTTGGAAACTTGCATAAGAGAAAAATTTAAAGTATTATGAAGTTCCAACTTTAAAATATGATTCAAATGAAACAAATGCTGCTAAATTTGATAGAAAGAATAGAAATAGCTGCACTTTTTATTGGTTTGATGTAAGTGATGTTAGAATTATAACTGAGGATGATGTCTCTCCCTCAACAAACCTCAAATATACGCTGCCATTAAGTGTTTCCATTTTTTACAACCTATATATTTCTTTTTATTTGACCAAAATTGATCTTAATCGACTCTATTATGATTGTGCAACGCTAATTTATATGTAAAAGCAAAAAATATGCCTAACGGCTTTTAATGAATTTCACAAACACAATTGTTTTGTATTCTGCTTTATAATTTTTTGTCATACACATTTAAATGTAAGTAGATATCTCGTTAATGGATACATTTACAAAAAAGTATTTCCTGCTAAAATGTTACATACTTTATCAGGTAGGACATGCAAACCCCTTTTTTAGATATGCTCACTTCAAATATAAATAAATGAGGGGTGGCTCACTTACCCCTTCCTAGGGGGTAAATGGGCCACCCACGTCATTTTTTAAAGAATACGATAGTTAAAAACATTTAAAGCATTTTGTTAGGAAATAATGCTGAACTTGTGTTTATTAATAATGTCCAAGATAAAATAAGTCAACAAGTTTAAACTTTTTTTGCTTTAAAGCTGTTGTATAAGGCTTTAAAAACGAATTGTTCTAAAAAGCGGGCCCACTTACCCTAACTAACCCTATGTTAATTACAACTAATAAGTTTCAAGAAAACTAACATTTTTTTCTAACGGCAACAGTGTTCAAATCAATCAAATGGAATTAGAATCGAAATCGAATTAGTAAACAGTTAAGTGTGCCACAAAACCAGATCTGATTTTTCCATACACGAATGTTTATCGCCAAATTTATGGTCGTGTGGTTCAGGTATCGAAAGTATTCTTGTGTTTCATTATTGCGCAAAAGTTTTGTCTATCTTTTTTTCGTTTTCTTACTGTGCCAATTCTTTTTTCAGCAAAGATTCATCACTATGGTGTTTGCTCAAATTACCTTGCTTCTGTGCCAATTGAATCGGAGATAGTTTGTTTCGTGCGCAGGTTTGTATTACTGTGATTTGATCATTAACCACCCCCTCAAAACAGACATTCATATTTCTGTCTTCCCCCCACTCTTATAAGGACCTTCTAAGAACACCTAAACCTGACTACCCTAAATCTGATTTTTTAAATTAACACTGGTTACTGCTTCAGATCTGCACTACATACTAGCATAAACGAGTGACCAGACTAGTTTTAACCCATTAATGCCTAGCGTCCTTTTAAAACGACGGTCCAAAAAAAGGGTCTGAATTTACCCAAAATGAACATTTCAACCAAATAATAGTGCTTAAGTAGTACCTTGGTATTGTTTCAATTCGTTATTAACAGATTTCAGCACATAACCATTGTAAAGTGTGTTCTATAGCCGTTTTAATATGATCTTTATCGAAAATGACATCGTTCACAATCTAAAGAAAAAAAGCTAAGTTTTTAAAGTTATTCCCAGCTTCCCAGTTTATGTTCATTGCTGATTTTATTTCTTCTTATAAAATGTCATTTTAAATATTATATCGTAGGCAGAAAAAAATTTTAGTAAATTAGTAAAAAAAGTATGTACCCTCTGGGAGTCTATCGTAACTTTTAAGGGACGATTTTTCTTTCCTTAATAAAGAAAATATTTTTTAGATGATATTTTTTTAATTATTTTTCCTGTCCATGAAACACTGTTTGTAACCAGTATACAAAATATCTTTGGGGAAAAAGTCAGGCATTAATGGGTTAATGGATAACATTCCTCAAGCCTCCCCTGTGCGTTTTTGATGTAACCTAGCTGCATATGTTTCAGTTATTCGTTTGCACGATTTGGTCACGTATGTGTTTAATCCGTTGGCAATAAAGAACAATTTTTGTTCAGCTTTTACATACATGAGTTTATATAGGCTGTTATTGGTTTTAGCACTGCATGAGAATTAAATGTATGCAAGTGCTATTAAATCTTTAAGTTGTGTGTGTGCGTGTGTGTGTGTGCATGTGTGTGTGCATGTGTGTGTGTGTGTGTAATCAGTAAATTTGAAAATATTTTGAATTCTAAGCTACATTCATTTTCCCCCAAAATTATAGGAGAAAATTTTAAAAAAATTTCCATACATTATTATGTTTTAGTGCTTAAATTTCAATTTTGAGTGTCTTTGATTGAATTCTTTACCTTTAGCGCTCCGAATTTTCGTCTCCCTGACAATACGCAAGTACCTTTGTTGATGATCGGTCCGGGTACAGGGATTGCCCCTTTCAGAAGCTTCTGGCAACAAAGATGGCTCGATAGGCAAGATGCAGCAAATGGTAAGATGAAGGTTACTTTCCACAATAGATTGAACTTATTTATGAATACATGTGTTTTTTTTTTCTTCAACGGAAATTGCCTTTTATCAGGTGTCAATCTAGAGAGAAATTAGGTCCGTTAAAGGACCCTTCACAAAATTCAGGTACTCAAAAAAGGACCCTTCTCAAAATTCAGTCACTCAAAAAAGGACCCTTCGCAATATTCAAAAATTCAAAAGGGATTCATCACAAAATTCAGTCACCCAAAAATGGACCTTTCACAAAAATCCCACACTCAAAACTGACTCTTCACAGAAATCTGAGTTTACATAACAATTGGGAATATTTTTTGCTGTTTCACAAAATCGGGAATTAGTTTTCACGAAATTCTAAACTAGTTTTCACAAAATTCCAAAAACAGGACCTTGGTCAAATATCCTGGATTGACCCCTGCTTTTATACTCGTTGAAAAGAAATGAAATGTTAAACGCGTTACACAAGCTGAGTAAGAAAACATTAAATTGGGGGGGGGGGGGGAATTGAGCTTATTATTTTTTAAATAATTAATTTTAAAATGAAATATTGAGCTGTCAGGGGCAGGACAATAAGCCTAATTTTTGGTGATCCGCAATTTGTTTGGTTGTTCAAAATAACACTAAAAAATAATTAATATGAAAGATATGTAGGGAATTTGGGGCAAAGTGAAATAACGGGGCAAAGTGAAATGTTAAAATATTTTCACAGTTTGCAGCGCACCCTATCTAGTAATATTTTAACTAAGTTCCTAGACATATAGTTGATTCCTTACAAAAAATAAATAGCTCCAAAGATCAACGAAAAAATTGCACAAGTGATTTTCAAAATTTGATACTTATATTGTAATATTCGTGGCTTCTTAAAAATATTTCTTAATATTATAAATTGACAAAATTTTTGTAAATATCATTTTAACTATTAATTGAGATACACTCCTGTCCAGTGCAATTCTTATTTATTTTATATTAGGCAGGTTTTGATTTTAAATCAACAATGAAATTTGTCAAGTGCACGTGGGGCAAAGTGGATGGGGCAAAGTGAAATAGCTCATTTCGTTTGCTTATGGATTCATTTACTAAATCACAGAAATATTTCTTCCTTTATTAATTTTTTTCATTCTCATTACTTCACTAATTCATTCATTCACTTATTTTGTTATTCATTCTCTAATTTATTCCCTCATTTCTGTTTCTTATGTATTAATTAATTTATTTGTTTATTTATTTTTCCGCTCATTTTTTCATAAAAATTCATTTATACTTTTATTTACGCATTCATTTGATGAAAATTACTGTACCTCATCAAATAGAAAATGTGTCATAAATATTGCATTGTTCACTTTGCATCATGATTTTTTGAGATAAGAAATTTCCACCTTTTTTTGGAGGTGCAAAATGACTGTCAAAAGGAAAAATAACATTTCGACGATAGTTGTATTACAAAATACATCATTCCTTCTTTATATACACTGATTTTTAGAACAAGTATCTTATTTGATCACTTTGAAACAAGCAGGGGTGCCCATGCCCCCCAAGCTCAATGGCGCAAATTCCCCCCCCCCCCCCCCCCAAAAAAAATCTCCACCCTTTTGTGCTTTTTTTTTACCCCTCATTTTATTTATTTTTAAATATTATTTTTTTAAATACTATTTATTTATTTTTCAAAAAAAATTTACATTTTTTTAAATAATATTTATTTATTTATTTAAATTATTACTATTATTTTTTATGTATTATTTATTTTTTAAAAGTTCGAATTATGCGTTGAATAGAATCGCTTTTTTCTCTTCCAGAAATTCCAAGCACACACCACACGCCCAAAAAAACAAATAAAAAAAATAAATATATATATATATATATATATATATATATATATATATATACTAGCAGTACCCGCCCGGCGATGCCCGTGCGAAAAATGTAAAGAAAGTCAACTGAATAAATTTAAATTCACTCCACCCTCTTAAGTAAAATTATTATATTCTTTAATTCAAATGTGCACCACGACCTTTTAAAATATATTGATGACACTTTTAATGCCATTTCAGTTTGTAGTGCTCAATGCGAGGATTATTTTAGTTTTAAAGACTTTTTTCTTCTTTTCGTGTGTGTGTGACGAACTTATTTATTTTTAGCGAAATTTTTACGTTCCAATGGAACTTTTGACACAACTGTAGAGCCAAGATTTTCGAAAACTCTCAACGACCACAGCAATATTGCCCTTGAAATTTAATATAATTCACACATTTAACCGTAATTTCAATGTAAAATTGGTCGCCAAATCAAAATTTATTAACATAGGGAACCGATTGTATCAGGTAGATCAGCCACAACCATTCTTCCATGATTTTAATGTGAACATTAAAAGGAAAGAAATATAATGTCTTTCGTACCATCGCTTTGAAGTGATTACAATCTAACAGTGACCCTCAAATAATCAAGATTTCACTGGCCGGGAAGTTTGGAAAATTTCCCGATTGTTGCCAAAATTTACGACGCCAAATATGAAAAGTAACTGAATAGCGGTGTTACAGAAAATGTCAGAATGGAACTATTTTTATTAAAAATTTAGTGATGGCGGCATTAAACACATGTTTTAAACATGCGATAAAATACTCTTTAGACTGCAAACAACTATTGTTCCTTCCCAGACAGTTTTCTTTTTCTTTGATTTGGAGAAAGTAGTGTTTCACTGGCTGGGAGGTTTGGTAAATTTCCTGATTGTCGCCAATCTTTACGATGCCAAATGCGAAGAGGAACTGAATAGCCATCCTAAAAATTTAACAATAATAGTTCCATTGTGACATTTTCGGTAACACCGAATTTTGAGGAAGTCAACTTAAATAAATTTAAATTCACTTTAACCCCTCTGAAGACAAATTATTATATTCTTTAGTTCAAATGCGCTCCACAACCTTTTAAATTCCACTTAAAGTCATGTTAAAGTTTAAATCAATTCGCCAAATAAATATAAGAAACATAAAGTTAAGTAAGTAACGGGAGATATTAATTAATCAAATTGAATAAATTTTCAAGGCTTAACTCTATACGCAAATTTAAATCACAAAGTAACTTCAGGGACAAAAGAGCAGCTGATCAGGAAAATGGCTCTAGTGTTTCAGTTCTGCGTACAGAGTTAGGCCTTGAAAATTGATTAAATTTGATTAATTAATATCTCCTGTCCTAATTAACGGACAGAAACGTGCTAAAACTTTTCTTTTTCAGAAAAAAAACCCTTTCCAACGATATATAATGTTTTGGGGTGTGGGAAGGTTTTCTCCCCTCAATTATGGCAGATACACCAAAAATGAGACTAATTAATTAATTTAAAAATAACTAATTCGAAATTAAAAATTTGGCCTTCGAGGTGCACGAGGGCGGGGTACGTTCGAATTTTTGAGCCAAGTTTCAGGTCTGTAGGTGCTGTGGGGACTTCTGGTCAGCGGTTACAAACGAACAAACACCGTCATCTTTATATATATATAGATTTTTTAAAATTTTTCTAATTCAAAAATCGAAAATCGGGCTTCGAGGTCTGATGGCCAGCCCCTTTGTGCTTCCGTGTAAAAAATTCCAGGTCCCTGCGTGCGATAGATTTGGCTGGAGAGCTCTGTCAGACAAATGGACAGACAGGCAGACAGACACATTACACTTGCTTTTATTATATATATACAAGGTGTCAACTCCAATCGTGGACCAATAGCTAATTTCTAAACCGTTAGAGATAAGCATAGAGTTTATTTAGGAAAAAATCTCCAAATTACGAAAGGAATTTTGGGTCTATTCAATGTTTTTCAAAAAATCAAATTTTGAAAGAGTTACGAAATTTAAATTTTTATACAGCCCCCCAGTCCTATCAATCATATTTAGTAAAACATTCTTGACACTGTAACGTTTAAAACTAAAAAAAAAAAATCACTCTTCTATCACAAAAATTGACCGAGTTATAACGTTTTGAAAAATCAAGATTTTGAAGGATTTCGCATACGGTCCCTTAAGCGATCTCTCGATGACGTCATGAAATAATGCAAAATCTTGATTTTTCAAAACGTCATAACTCGGTCAATTTTTGTGGTAGAGGAGTGATTTTTTTTTAGTTTTAAACGTTACAGTGTCAAGAATGTTCTACTCAATATGATTGATAGGACTGGGGGGCTGTATAAAAATTTAAATTTCGTAACTCTTTCAAAATTTGATTTTTTGAAAAACATTGAATAGACCAAAAATTCCTTTCATAATTTGGAGATTTTTTCCTAAATAAACTATATGCGTATCTCTAACGGTTTAGAAATTAGCTATTGGTCCACGATTGGAGTGGACACCCTGTATATATATATATATATATATATATATATATATATATATATATATATATATATATATATATATATATATATATATATACAGTCAATTCTCGATAACTCGAATTTGTAGGGACCGAAAAAAAACTTCGACTTATCGGAAGTTCGACTTATCATTAGTTTCGATTTCAAACATTTTAATAATAAAAACTTGGAAGATTCAATTAATGTATAGATAACTGGCAAGTTTAATTAATTAGAATGTACACTGTTTGAATTAAAACGTTAAGAAAAAAAAGAAAAAGAAGTTTTTTTTGACACATATTTCTTTTTTGTGAAATAATCCGACATTTTCAGCTGCATTGAGCAGTTTTGTAATTTTAAAAAACGGTAAATATTACAGCCTTTTCACGTATCGTTCTTCCTTGGCAACAGATTCATTTTCTTCCATGGTTTGTATGTAGTCTTAGTTGCAAACCTCAGTGTTTTAATCACATTTCTTAAATTCACATTAAAGAAATTTTCTTTATCAACTGCTTTAAGTCATTTGTTTTGAATTAATAATCATTATTCCACTGTCGCGATTCATTGAAGATTGAAGATGCAAAACTTTTCGAAATCAAATTCCTTACACACACCACCACACGTGTTATTCCTTTATTGCACATTGCTTCAACAGATTTTCCCTGAATGAATCACAAGAGAAGAATAAAGAAAATTTCATGCTCTGACTTGAAAGAAAGTATGTTCTGCTTTTTATCTGTCAAATGTTTAGTCTCCTCAAAAAAAAAAAAAAAAAAAAAAAAAAAAAACTTCGAGTTAAGGGAAGTAAACTTCGAGATATGGAGGAAAATTAACATAGAATTGAAGACAAAGGGATCGGGACCTAGTAAGAAATTCGAGTTATAGTAATATTCGAGTTATCGGACTTCGAGTTATCGCGAATTGACTGTATATATATATATATATATATATATATATATATATATATATATATATATATATTAATAAAGAAATAATTTAAATTAAAAAAGTAATGAATGCATATTTTTTAAACAGTAAATTATTTAAATAAATACATACGCTCATTCCCCTAAATGTACAATTTTGCAACTGCAGACACGTAATGTAAACTAGAATTGAAAAACTCAAAACGTATGTTCAAAAGTGTGTCCTAAACGTGGCAGGTAAACTTCTTTGGAAAAAAAATGACTGTAACTTTTCTATTTTTATTTATTTATTTATTTATTTGTATTTATATTTTTCTTTATTTGTTTATTTATTTTTTCGATTTATATTTTTATTTATTTAATTATACAGGGTTATTATAAATGATGGACCCCTTTTTAAAAACCCATATTTATTTAAGTTTTCAACGAAAATTAACATTCTTTATATCAACGGAAAGAGGAGATTTGAAATTTTTTAAATATATAATCATAAATGTTCAATGTGTCCACCGCGTGCTGTACGGCAAACACGAGTGCGGTAACCAAATTCGTCCCACACACGGCGAAGTGTATCTACCGTTATACGGAGTGAACGGCGACAGTGATACGGCTCCGCAGATCATCCAGAGTTATTGGTAGAGGTGGAACATAAACAGCGTCCTTTACATAACCTCATAAGAAATAATGAAAGAACGCAGAAAACCTTTTGGTCCACTATCGCCATTTCTCATTTCCTCAGCTGCGCCAGTAAATCAAATAAAATCTAATCTGGTGCAAACTCTACTGGTGCGCCCTCTTTTTGCAGCTTTAGAAAAAAATTTTGCACCAAAAAAAATTTGAAATTTCATCTTTCCATTGCAATAAAGATTGTTCATTTCGGATTTGTACTTTAACAAATATGAATTTTTAAAAAGGGGTCCATCATTTAGAATAACCCTGTATTTACATTTTTATCTATTTATTTATTTATTTTTGCTTGGCAAAATTACACAAGTTGAGTACTAGGTCAGGAAATGTTGAACTTTTAGCCCTATAATAATTCGTCATAAAAATGTAAGGAAAAAATGTGGTCCAATTTGTCCCAAAAGTAAATGTAGAATCACTCTGCACATAAAACAAATCACCTCGACCGGAATTTAATCATTAATAAAAATGACTTCCATGTTGTTAGCAGTTCGAAGCCTTTTTTTTTTTTTTTTGTTTACGTTTGAGACTTGAATTTCAATTCTTAGACTGAGATCCTACAATCTTCTTAAGAAATGGCCGTCGATGTTCTTCGTCGGAAAGGCATCTCAATATTACTATAGATATGCATTTCTGATTAAGTAAGCAGGGTAGACTTAACCGCTTTAATATTTCAAATCCAATCTAACTTATTCTACGTTGATCCAATCCATTATTAAAATTTCATTTCTCAAAGAAGATGTTTAATTGACTAAGATACGATACATTTACTCCATTTAAATCATATATTTATGTGTGTCAGTTCTTTCATCTTGTGTTATACGTTTTATTTTCAAGAAAATAAACATAATTAGCTTCCCTAAATTCAGAAAAATTAATTGATATATTTCATTTGATAAATTTCTCAATTACATATTTACTATTTTTCGAAGTTTGGAGCAAATACTGGTGAAGCTCTTTCATAAATTAGTTTTTTGTAACTACTAAAATATATACCTAAAGGAATTCGATGACACAGAAAAAATTTCTACAGTTGCTTTTGGTTTCCATTTATTTAGATTTGAAAACCGCTATACTTCACAGCAACTTAAGTTGACAATAAACGTCACTACGCGCGGAGCCAATAAGAGCTCACAAGCAGTTAAGGATCTCATCTAATTCGCTAAGTAGGCTGTGACGTTTTATCTAGCTCGTTTTTCATTGGCTGACGTCACGACGCCAGTGTCAAGAAACCTTGCATCGTAGTATAGTGAATATAATCAATAGATAAATAAACATAATTTCCACTTCAGTTCAATAACTTCTTTTCGCACGATAAAAGAAATATTTAATGATCGAAAGTGGGGGAGAAATCAAAGTACATAGATCTGCACAAATACAATATTGTACATTAATATAATAATGTACATGAGTTAATACTCTGCAGTTACTTCCTCCTAAAACACGAGATGCCAAATCCAGTGTCAACTTTGAAATAAACTGGCAATTTTCACACATTCTAATTTGTTACTCATGATGCAATTTTCGTTAGAAATGCCAAGAAAACGATTAAGATTAGATTTAAGTTTGAAAATGCTCATAATTTTCTCTTGTCTTTCCACGTCCCGAAGAAAATAAGAAATACGGCAAGATGACTCTTTTGGTGGGGTGCCGGCACCCGCAGGTCGAGCTATACAGGGAGGAGACGCAGCACATGAAGGACTTGGGCGTCCTGGCGCACGTTCACACGGCCTACTCACGAATGCCCGGGAAGCCGAAGGTAAGAACTCTTTTTCTTTATTCTAATAAATAACGAGCTGCGTGGCCCGGCTTTGCACGGCCTAACTTAAAAATAAAAATTATGTCAAGTGACACGTGTCTAAAGAAGTCCCGATTGATTTCTAACTTAAACTTTCCCCACACTATTTTAAGCCTAAAATGCATGTGAACCATTTCAAGTAAGAGTTTTGAGCAGATAAAAATTGAAAAACATTGTTAAAAACTTGGGCATGAATGGGTTAACCAGAGATGAAGAAGAAAAGAAAATGCATATTTATGTAGTTAGTACCGTAAAATGGGGTGTATAGGAACCAACAGCGGGGTCAATCGGAACAAAACTTCCCGACCGTACAACGAAATTCTTCATAAATAAACTATTGGGTATTTTTCACCATGAATTTTTTTCTTAGTAAGGTAAGATCATAGGGAGTAGGAAAAAATTACTTTTGTCAATCTGGCAACGCTATTGGCTTCTAAGGAGGGCTGCACGTAGAACGCTAGAAAACATCACATTTCCATAGACTTCACTTCACACTCTCCAGGGTCCCCCGTACCTACCACAGCTTCGTGGTTTAACCGGGATAGGGCCCTGAAGAGCGCTCTGTTCTTAATTTTGAACCAGAACCTAGGGTCGAGCAAACCCTAGGGCCCAGCACCCCCAGAGGTATCGTTTCACTTGGAGGACTTTGTGACCACGACATTTTTAACGCCTCCCAGCCACCATTAATCAAGGCGGTGGATCTTTGATCGGCTGGGTTTCGAACCCGGGTCCCTCCGGACACGAGTCCGATGCCTTACCGATCGGGCCACCACGGCCCCATTTCCATAGACTGCAGAACTTCATATGCAAGATCAAACCTTCTTATATTTAAAAACTAAGAGTGGTATGTTTCAATTATACATGTATCTGAACAACAGAATACCGCATTAGAATTTACATTTTTTATAAATTGTGTCATAAAAAGGAAGAATTCTGAAAAATGGCATAGAAAAAAAATTTGCGGGGTGAATCGGAACACTTAGTTCTGCTGTTCCAATTCAAACTTATTTGAAGGAAACTGTTTGAAAAATCAAGATTCTAACCCCAATTCTTCTAATCAAGACAAGGACAAGGTTTTATTACTGTTTATCCCTTCTCGTGAGCAACTAGATCTTAGAATGACAAACAGTTGCAGATTTCAAAAGATTTTTTCTCCAGGAGACTTCTTTTTACTTAAAATACGAGGGGGAAAGTCACATAGACTTTACGTAGTAAAAATCCAGCACACAGACAGTGATGAATAAGTGTAAAAAGCTTTCAGGACGATCAGGGGCGGCCCTAGCAGTTTTGCCGCCCCGGACAAAAAGGCAAAATGCCGCCCCTCTTAAAGTTTGAAAAGAAATAAATTGCTTATGAATACAACTCAATAAATAGGTGCTGTGAATTAAAAACTGTGTGACAAAATAAAATCCTATATTCAGGGTCAGATTTAAACCGAATATTGCCCTAAGCTATTTTAGATATAGGGCCCCTTTTGTAGTCCCTAAAACTTTGTTGTAGACAAAACAGGCTATTTTTGTCCTTTATTTTCGCTGTTTCAAAAGCACTTGCCCCCCCCCCTTTTTTTTTTTTGCACTTCATACTGTCTTTATTTATTTTTACTTCATTCATTTCTATTGATCTTGGAGACGGATGAGTATGAGGAGAATGATGCAGTGACTATTTCTTTATAAAGTATAGAATAGTTGGAAATTCAGGGGTAGGGAGTTTCTCTCTCGGGAAAAATTTGGAAAATAAATCTAAAATTCTGCATTTTGAGGTTTTATAAAGGGTAACTAAGACAACAAAAATAACAGGAGAAAAATAGTCAAACAATACCTTTTAAAAGTTATATATTCTTTTGCAAATTAAAATCAATTAAAATAAAAATTGCTTGTGCTTGTGGTTCTATACATCGGTGACAAACAAGGAAAAAGAGCTTGGGAGGAAAAAAGAAAACCGACATTGGCTTTCGATATTAAGTTAGTGTTGGACCGTCGCTCCAATCTACCGACTAACATAACACTGAATTAAATGTAAAATGATCAATAGAAATAAAATGCATTGAATGATTTAAAGGAAATGGTGTAAATATTAAAAAACAGAAGAGTAACATCTCGGCCATAAGGGCAATTGATTCTTAATGCATTTGATAAAAAATAAAGTTGCAGCACTTTTCAAAGAGTTTCAAAGATTTATTTAATTGTTTTCAAGAAATCTAGAACAATTATATTTAAGGCACTTTATTTGCACTTTGTAGCCTCTGGCATTTTAATACTGAATTGCTTAGTTTCACAGATTGCACTAACTTTGTAAGAAATATCTGTTTCAAGTCAAAAAGTATATACTAAAGATTTCTCTCAACATTGTTTTTTTCTATGGGTTTTTGTAAGTATTAAAAATATATAATGCGTTCTAAATTTTTATATACAATCAATTATCTAAATTTTGTAAAATTATCATTTAAAAAACACTCGTAGCTGATGCACACTTACATGATAACTTGATGAGAGATTACAGTGGCGTATATAGGTTTTTATTTTGGAGGGGGCCCATATAATCAAGCTTAGCCCCCCCCCCCCCCAGTTTTTTTTTTCGCTATTACTGTAAAACAAGTAGAAATTTTCAAATTGAATTAAAATATTGTAATTTTTGGAAAATATAGAAAATTACGTTTTAAAAAAAAGTTTTAAAATTCCCTCCATTACTTTTTTCATAATTAAAATTATTTATGCTACCTTTTTTCAAAATTGAAACCTTAAGCCATCTTTACTTTAGACCATCTTTGGTAGTAACGTTAGCAAGGACTCTCTCCCGAAATGTTTCTAAATTAATGTTTTAAAAACATTTTTATTTAGGTTATCTTTAACACCGTCAAGAGAAAAGGCAGGATTCGGGCGCTGTGCCCCGAAACTTTGCGGCATTGAAGCTTCAAAAATGCAATTTTAAGCTCTATTTTTTGAAACTGAAGGTTCAAAATTTTACTTTTAGCAGAGGTGCCCATTACGCCCAAGAGCAAAAACTTATCATTCAAGAATTCCACGAAGATCCCTCTAAAAACGAGAGCCACACGTGAAAGAAAAAGAAAACAAAAACTTTTAAAAACGCCCCTTAAAAATAATTCAATAGCGCCGCTTACGCCATGATTCTTGATAGGAACAACTGCTTTTAGGCTTTGTCCAGGGCCGGATTAACGTTTATTTACGCCCTAGGCCAAGCTTTAATTTTGCGCCCCCTCGGCCGAACTATCTCAAACTTATGTCCCCCACCCCGTGCGCCTCCATATCAGTAACTAAACCAATTCTTAATTTTCGTTTTTACTTCTATGTACATAAATAATGCGTAATCGCATACTACAGAATTCTGATAATTTATCATATAAGAAGAAATAAATATTTTCAGTGGCATTTGCGTAACACTCTCAGTCCAATTTATTGCTAGAAAGGAATTTGAAATTAATAATGAAAGAATGGAAAATTCAGTCACCCTTTTTATAACTAATACGAAAATGTAAAACTTACTTCAGAACTTTTTAATCTCTTTCAGTTTCTTTATTTCTTCAAGATGAATCTTCTCGTTGAGAAACGTGTTGTTGGGACCCAATAAAAGAAAACTACTGAGTGGACCTTCGAACCAATTTGTCTTTCTGTATAGTATTTTGCCTATTTCCGGTTGTAACGATAGACTTAGACCCCTCACCCTCCATAATAGCTCCAGGATAACTTTCCATGTCATCTGTGTGGACACTTGAACAAGCGACATCCTAATTGCTAGCAATCCATCAATACTGCTCGTTAGCATTCGGTCACTTTGCGACAGATAAGGATCAACTTTCATCGGAACTTTTCAAGTATAGAATTCTACCCACTAGTTTCCCTGAAGGTAAAACATGTGTCGCCATGTGTGGCATTGCATTTGCGGGCCTTGTTTACTTGGAAATACAGAGCCTGAAGTTACAAGTCTGATTACCTCTCATCAATTTCCCTTTTTCCGACAAACTGTCTGCTGTCCCACAAAGAAGGGGGTGATGACAAGAAAATGGCTTTACAGATAACAAACACCCTTTCTTCAGTTAAGTTTCGGGAAATTCTCCTCACTGGATGCTCCCCCCCCCCCTCTCGCGGCAGGCAAGGGGATTTTGTCTTGGACCGATTCCTCTCCCACGTAACAGCCTTTTTTGTGCTCTGCGAATCGACTTGCGCGCTGCATTTCTTTATATAATAATAAAAAAAAAGGGTCAACTATGTCTGCACGCCAGTTCATCCAGAGGCGCTGTTGATTATTTAAAAAAAAAAAAACCTTATCATTGTGCGCCCCTTCGGCTTGCGCCTCCTTTTTTCTTAAGGATTGTCTTTTGAGCAAACACGAACCGAACACCTACTTCTGAAAAAATCTTTCTCGATTTCGGGGGGGGGGGGCGGGCCCCCTCGCCCCCCCCTTAAATACGCCCTTGAGAGATTAATAATTTGCTTGTTATATCAGAAGTAGTAGGTAAAGTACCGTTGAAAAAGTATTGTTATGATCACTAGCTGAGCTACGTTCAAATATCTAAGAAACCCTTAGGGTTTCCCAGAATCTAGTTTGAAGACCTTTGTGCTAGATCAAGCGTATTTATATGACTTGTTTCTCTCTACATTTTTCTCTCTATATATTTTACAAAACTGGTATCAGGGGCACCCCGGTGGGAGGACACTATGCCCCCAAAAAAAATTTCATATTCGGCAAATTTCTACTGATGTTTCGGAAAATTTGAAGACAGTGAGTCAATTTTGTAATATTACAATCATGCATAATTTTATATATTTTTTTCAATGATGCCTAATATCTCTTCTTAGCATATGTAAGTATCTATGCATGCACACATTTTATTATTTTTTTTCTTTTCGTTCGGTAAAATTCGGCGCTTCCTTTGATGAGTTGAGATTTTTTTCTCTCCCAAAAAAACTACATTTTACGTACCCCAGCTTCTTTCAACAATTTAAAAATCTTGAATTTTTTAAAGTTATGTGCTGTAGGTAGTTTGTTTTTAAAATGTCTCCATTGACAATTATAGTTTCTAAGGATTTGTTTATGTTATCAATATATATTCGTTTATTTTAATACTCTATGTTGAAATAGCCGAAAATGTTGTTTTGAATGGATGCATTAAAATAACAAGCTTAAACATCGTTATATTCATACCTTTCAGGATTCCGAAGTGCAAAAAAATGATATTTGTTAAAAAAAATTTGTACGTTTCCTTACAGAAAATTTATTTTATATGTTCGAGTCAAAATGCCGCCTCTAAAATTTGCCGCCCCGGACAGGGGTCCGGAATGTCCGCCGCTAGGGCCGCCCCTGAGGACGATCCCCGAAACCCAGAGATTTCAAGAAACTAAAGAAAAGGCAGCGTTCATCCCAGAAGATGTTATGAAAAAACTTAAGCCAAGCCACAACTGCTAGTTTTAAGGACAAGTATACATTTGTGGACGACATGAGTGACTTCCTTCATGTTAAATCTTTGTATTTCAATTCAAAAGCATTTCTTAAAGTTACTTTTCATTTTTCATAAATTAAAAATTATTTTGAATTTTGACAAATTATACACGTTTCCTGGTATTGAAATTATGCATTTATTTGACAGTAATTGTCTATTCTTATTCTCCCCCATCAATATTACTCATTTTGTGAGACCTATTACAGGTTAAATTGAAAAAAAATAAAAATTTTAACAACTGTTCCGATTGACCCCTATCAGCGGGGTGATTCGGAACACCCATAATTTCCTATATATTTTAATAATAATTTTTCAAAATGCTTTGTCTTCGCTTGGAATATCAAAAGTAAAGCAAGACCGAAGTTTTTACCCAAAAAATCAAGTTAAAAAAAATCTTTTAACTACTTTTTTTACAATCAAAGCTGAAAAGTGTTCCGATTCACCCCATTTTACGGTATTGATATTGTTATTCCACATCTGACTTTCTATATAATTCTGAGAATGTCTGCTTGTAATGAACGTGAAAAAAAATCGCTTCTTTTTCGAGAAGTCTAAGTCAAGGCCGTATCCAGAGGGGGGGGACCGACGGGACCGGGCTCCCCCCCCCCCCCCGAAACCCGAAATGTTGAAAATGTAAAACAGAAAAAAAAGTTTTCCTTTTTTTAAAAATTTAATATAGCAAAAAAAAAGTTTTTTTTTCCATTCAACTATTAAACGAGTGAAAATTTGAAAAAGTACAAAAAAAAAAAAAAGACAATTCAAATTCTCATTAGCTGCAAAACATACTTGAAAACAAGACTCTCATTAGCTCTTCCAGCTCTCTTTCCCAAATCAATTCAGGCTCAAGGCAAACTACTTGTCAGTTTGATCGGCGCCCCCCCCCTCCCCCATTAAAACTTATAAAACTTACACCACTCAGATTTTTACCCCCTAATCGCCGGGCAGTGGCGTAGCTAGGGGTTGGCAGGAGTGGCTCTTGCCACGGGCGCAGCAGCCAGGGAAGCGGCATTTTGACCGATTAAAAACAAAAGGTCAAGTCCAAACAGACTAAAAAATGAAAATTTGTCCAACATCGCAAAATGCGCCCCCACGATACAAGATGAGTCTGGAGCCTATATAATAGGCTGATCTGAAATCGGTCGGTCGTATCCACTTAAAAGAGATAGAAACAAACCTTTTCTCTCTGCTTCTTTCCAGCCTTCTTTTACACGATATCACTTTAACTTATCAATTTACATGCTATACTTCGGAAATAACGTTCTACGATTTTAAAAATCGGCGAGCTTTTGTCGAAAACATTTCAGATACAGATTTTTAGAATGCGATTTTATGATGACAGAAAATAACTCCTCTGTTGGAAGCAATTTTTCTGTGGCCAAAACTAGCGAGAGAATATATATTTCTCAAAAACAGGAGGGGTGATTTCTAAAAAACAACTATTGCAAATTTTGCGATTTTAAAAATTTGTACCAAGTGAGGAAAAATGGCGTGCAAGATTTCAAATTCTAATTTGTCACGAAAAAAAATAAATTTAAAACTTAAAAAGGAACTGTTTAATTAAATTGAAAACTATATACACATTTACAGAGAAAACTTAATCGTTCGAAACAAGAAATGGGACATCGATGGGTAACAATCAGTTACTTCAAAAAAGCTGCACGCTTCTATATCGAAAGTTCAGTGGTATCTAAATGTGTGTCTCTTTTGGAGCTCGCGGTCGGAAGCTTGTGGACTGTTGCCACTCTAAATCTAATAAATTTTCCACACCAAGAGCCTATGTTAAATGAAGATTCCAGTGGCGTATATATGTTAAAAATTTAGAGGGGCCTTATTTGACCATTCTTAACCGACTGATCGGGAGCTGCCTGACAGAAATTTTGTGCTATTGAAGTTTAAAAAAAAAACGTATCTACACTGTAAAAAATAAACTGTTGCTTTTACGGTATAATACTGGCAGTAGAGATTCAAGTTTAAAACTGCAAAATGCATAGTAATAAACTGCAAAATAAGCATTTTTTTTCAGTTTATTACCATAAAATTAGCTGTTTTATACTGTAAAAATAGCACTATAATACTGGCAGCAGAGATTTCAGTTTAGATCTATAAAATGTTCAGTAATAAAATGGAAATTGAGCAATTTTACAGTTTATCTGTGTAGAGCAGCAATTTTAGTTTATCTGTGCAGAGCAGTAATTTTACAGTTTCTTACTATAAAATTGGCATTTTTTAGTTTATTACTATAAAATTAGCTGTAAACAGCGTCTGTTTTTTTTACAGTGTATATATTCTGTAACTCCTTGAAATTAGATAAATAACTCTTTTGAATTTATTGCGAAAGTAAAGGCCTGAAAATAAATATTTGGTCTATGTTTGGCAATGAGGAGAGGGGAAAAGGTTTGAAGGCTCTTCCGGAATTTTTTGGCGCGTTGGCTCAAAGATGCTATTTTAAACAATCTTAAAGGGGGCGAAATTTTGGATTTTTTTTTTTCTTTCTTGAAACATATTTAAAAGTTATCTTTAGAGACGTTGGAAACAAGTGACAAGAGTCTCTACCGCATATTGTTTAGACTTTAATCCCTAAATTTTGTTTTCAGATATTGATCAAATTAGTGGAGAAGAGGTGGATAAGGAGCTCTTCTCCGGATATTTTCCGAAATTGAAGTTGTAAAAGTGCAATTTTAGTTATCTTTGATGACATTGAGGAGGATAGTGGGAATCAGGTGCTCTCATTTGGAAATTTTCCGTAACTGAAGGCCTAAAAGTGGAATTTTAGGATTTCTTTGGTCTCGTCAAGAGAGTTATGTTTCCCCTTTTGCTTCTGTGCTTGGAGCTAAATTTCAATTTTTTGCCTTCTGAAGTTTCCATCCAAGACACTGTCACGGAATTTCCGCAATAAACCCGGAACCGGAAAAAAGGCTTGAAGTTCGGAACTTATTTGTGCGCATACGCGAACCCAATTAATTTGAATTTCAAATTTCTTTTCTTGATTTTGGGAGGGGTCCGAGCCCCCTGAGCCCACCCTTTATATACATCCTAGGAAGATTCCAAAAATAAGTAACACAAATGCAGCGACGCGCAATTTTGAACGAGTAACGTTTTCAAACGCTGTTTGTGCTTTGATGGCTCAGAATAGAAGATTAAAAGGTTTAAAAAAAAAGATAAATCATTCTTTTTTTAGTGAGTTTTGATTTTGTATTTTGGAAAATTTTCTATTTTATATGTACTTTAATCAAATGCTCTCACTGCCAAACTATATGTAGCACTACTTTGTTCTTTATACTCATTACCGTTTTCAGGGGTGCCCATCCCCCCCCCCAAGCTCAATGGCGCAAATTCCCCGCCCCCCCCCCCCCCCCAAAAAAAATTTTCACAACCCTCTTGTGCTTTTTATTTTTTATTTGTACCCATCTTTTTTATTAAAGTTATTTTTTTTAATCTTATGTATATTTATTTAAATATTATTTATTTATTTTTTTTAATATTATTTATTTATTTATTTAAATTATAGCTATTATTTTTTATTTATTTACTTATTTAAATTATAGCTATTATTTTTTTATTTATTATTAATTTTTTTAAAGTAGTACTAATTATGATCGGATCGGAATAGAATCGCTTTTGTTTTCTTCCAGACATTCCAAGCACGCACACAGGAAATAAATAAATGAAAAATTATAATAACGAAATAAAAGAAAAAATTTAAATTAAAAAAATAAATAAATAAGTAATTTTTATTTAAAAAAATCAGAAAAAATTTAAATTAAAAACAAATAAATTAATAAGTAATTCAAATAAATAAATTTATAAATTAGTTTTAAAAATCCCCCCCCCCCCAAAAAATTTTGATGGCGCAACTTGCGCCATAATCCCCCCCCCCCCCTGTGGGCACCCCTGACCGTTTTAGTATTATTGGGAGGGATTGAGCTCGATTTGTAATCGCGCTAGTGCAATATGTTTTGCGCTCTTTCTATTGTCAAAATTATTAAAAATAACAATTGTTTCTTATGTATTACTGAACAAGGAAACGCAAAGTGAATGTTGAAGGAAGATGCGTGTACTCTACGCTACTTCAGGGGGCGAGCCACTTTTTTAAAACAGTATATACGTGGTACGTATAATACTAAATATACGTGGCTAATCGGTTTTTTTATCATTCTCAGTTCGAGCACCGACGTTGTGGTGCCCGCCAATACCTTCCCTGTTGATGGCCCGTGTTTGTATACGCTGTATTTAAAATTTAAAAAATAATAAAGAAAATACATCTGGTACTTTCTTAAAGCTAGGAAGGAACAATTACCTCTCCTAACTCCTCTCATAGATAATATTAGTGTTAAATAATAGCGGGTCTCTGGATTATTTTAAATATTCAGAATAAAAAGTATTTATTCATAAAAAATGATCGAGGCCTAAAATGGCGAACTTTTATTTTGCCTGTATACATTGCAAGGAGTCGTATTTATTAAGTCAATTTCAGATGAATTATGCTTTTTATATTTTCTTTGATTTCCTAATTACAATAGAATCAATGCTTTGATTTTTATTTAAAATGCACGAATTATGTTAATTTCTTACTTTCTTCAAGTGTTTAACAATAAATTATATTTCAAATGAACGCTGTTGTGTGGGAAAAGAAGCACTATGTTCAATAACGAATTGTAAGAATTATTTGTTTTTCGAATTTATGTGAAATTATGGGGAAAGGTCGGAACGCCCGGAACTAAAATTGTTGGAAAGACTAAAATTCTCAAATTGAACAAAAAAACTTGTAAAAAATAAAACTTGAATTTTACCCAATTATAAGAACAACAGACATATCATGCATACATAACATGAGGAGGAGCACTGAGCATCGTTAAAAATGCTGAAAGAAAAAAAAAGAAAGGTTGCACCATTATCTGCAAATATTTCGAATAAATGAATCAAAATTTTTGGAGTAAGAACATTTAGGGAGATCACAATGACCTCCCATTAAAGCGACCTCTATAGGGGGGGGGGCGCGCAATTTTTCAAGTTCGCCACGGGCGCTGGGCCCCTTAGCTAACGCTACTGTCGCCGGGCCCCTAGTTTCCGACTAGGCTGAGATTGCTTCTCACCGCCCTGATTCCATTAAGAGGGTACTTTGTTGGTCCCCATTTATAAGCATTTGTAACCCTCGAGGGATTTTAATAGCTAAACATGTCTTCAATCAACAAGACCACACAAAAACAGATACGTTCACAGACCCTCTGCTTTGTTGGACGCTCACCAATCTTAGACAAAAGTTACTTTAAAAAAAATCCATTTACAAATGCTTAAAAACCTTGAAAACTTTGTTAATGTAGCTGTAAACCTTGAATTTTAAAGTTTCTAACACAAATGGGGGGGGGGGGGGTTGCATCAAGTTTCAAGTTGCGCGAAACTCAGCTCCTTGATTAAAAAAATATTCTGCGTAATGCAAAAATCATATTCCAGCATTTTTTGTAGCATATTTTCAAAAATATTTTTTGTGACTCACATGTTTCATTTTTGACTATTCATTTAATACCTAATTCAATATTTTAGAAGTTACTTTGTAATTGATTCCTTTATGAATATGTTAAGCACGAGAAAAAATATTACCCTACCTGTAATCTTTTTCGTTTTCTGCAGTACTAGTGATTGAAAAAGAAATTGTCGCTATAAGTATTTTTTAATATATATTTTTAATCTTTAAAAGATGTGTCTTTCAAAGTTTTAGCAATTTCGCAAGACTGTCCAATCAACTATTAAAACGTCAGAGACTGGAAAGTGCAAATGAAATGCTTTAAAGAATTTTAACTGTTCTAGAGTCTTTGAAAATCATTAAATACCTTTTTGAAACTCCTTTAAAAGTGCTTCAATCCTATTTCTTATCAAATACCGTAAAGTCGGGTTACTTGGACCCACAAGGGGGCTACTTGAGCCCACAGTAAAAAGATAAAATCTGGGTTTGGTACTAGCGTTAGAGACTGCGGAGTGCTTCTACCTATTGGAGAAACGAGGAACTACGTGCAAGTCTTCAACTAGTAAGTACCAAACCTAGATTTATCATGTTACTGTAGTGGGCTCAAGTAACCGGTACATACTGGAACTCGCCTAACCCCTTATCTCGAACCTGTCACCATGAGCCGCAGGGAGCCGAGGATTAGGAGAGTACAATAGGGACCGATAAGGTGAGCTGGACAGGTGATGACTGTCGCTGGACCCAGGGAAAAAAAAATTGTGCGAATAGGGAAACTTCTGTGATAGGGATGTTTGGAAGGATTTTCTCCCTCTAACTTCTACAAGGGAGAAAACGTTTTTGCTAAGTTGCTAGGCCTAACGTTAAATTCTACAATTCTACATTGCCCTCAGCAGCTGGGGAAAGGAAAATTTTTTCCCCACCTTAGAACCAGGGTTGCCAGACGTCCCGGATTGCAAGGGACAGCCCCGTTTTTTGAAATATTGTTCCGCGTCCCGGGGAACCTTGATGCGGGACAGCTAAAGTCCCGTATTCTGGCTAGAAGCAGCATTTTGCAAAACGAAACATTATTTTCAGAAAAAAATGAAGTAAAACAAAAAATGTGAAATAGAGTGATAAGAAAATTGATTGAATTATAATATTTTCCTCTTCTGAAATAATGTTATTGTTCTATTCATTTAGAGAAGAAATTATTGTGACAATCAATTCAACAAACGTTCGCTGTAAAAGTGGTGTATCTCCTTGTAAATGTTTTTACTATGCCTTATTATATAAAAAGCCCTTCTCAATATTTCAGTTATGAAAAAAATATATGTTTTCAGCTACTATTAGTCACTAGATTTTTTTTTGAATCAATCAATTTCAATCTTTTGAAATTTGCTTCGCTTCGCTCCCATACTAAAAGATTTAACTAAATGTTATTCCATTTAACAAATAAATATGCGTTTTAAAAACATGAAGATACATAATTTTTAGAATGAGCGACAGAAATATAAATTACAGCGAACTTCATGGCAACCTAAAGACCATCAAAACTTAGAAAGAATTATTGCAGCAGTAAAATCAAGTAGCAAATATCATTTAAAAAAAGAGGAATTTTCTGACATTATATAAGAATAATTATCATGTTATAATATCGACAAAACTGTAGTTTTTCCCCAAAAGATATTGAATTTTGATTTTTTTATTTGCTTTAGGTTAACTTCTTATAGTGAGTTCAAGTAGTAAGGTTTATTCTATACCCACTCAACTGCAATCAAAATTTTTGTTTATGGTTCATTAAAATTATTTTGCATTCAAATTTGCCCATTGGTACGTCTAGCTTTTTGAAAAAGTGCATACTAAACATTAGTCATTATAAGCGACTACTGTATCTTTTACGCCAAGACAGTCCCTTCATTTAAGACATCAGGACGGGTGGTCAATGGCCTCTCCCTCCCCCCTGATTTTGGGAAATTAATGTATTTACAAATAAGTAGGCGTGGCTTTTGCTTTTTTTTTGTATAATTTACATTGAAATTTAGTATGATTTACCTCCCCCCCCCCGGCAAAATTGGAAATAACGGCCTGCGTCAGGAAAAAGGGGGTTAATAACAGGGAAATACAAATTTTCACAATAATTAGTATTAAACCTTTTCCCACTAGTATTCATGACGAAAAATAACTATGCAATTGTAAACAAGAAGTTCTGTCAAGAACTAAACGAGCCTACTTTCCCGTACATCGCCATCGGCATTCTAGCATCTAATCAATATTCTCTTGAATATCTGAAACTGAAAATTATGTCAAACATACCTTTATAGCACTTAAGC